>VZRO01004183.1:49781-108475 GCA_013397915.1 Daphoenositta chrysoptera | reverse complement strand
TGATATTACAGTTTTTACCACGGTTTGCAGAAAGCCAACATAAGCGCCACGCTGCACGCGACTCCGCCCTCTTTTCTTTGCCGCCATCTTTCACTTTGTCCCTCATAACTACTTTCTCTCTCTGACCTTGATGCCATGTTGAACAGCTGACTCTCATCGGGCTGTACGTTGAAGGAAAAAAACCCTTTCCCTTTATGCTGCCGGCTATTTGATGCTCTCTTCAGTATGATGTAGGCTGCTTTGGTTGCAGAAAAAGCTGTATCGGCTCCTGCCAGGGGCCACATGGGGTGGGGGAAGGGAAGCCCCTCCCGGGTCCTAAAAGCCGCTCCGGTGGTCTCGGCTCTGCAGCTCACAGGGTATTTCTTTAGATGTCTCGGGTCTAGGGGGTTCTCCCGCAGCATTCCAGGGACTTGTGCCCTGGCGTGGGGGGAGGGGAGGCTTGGGCCCTCTCTGAGAGTCGGAGCCCTGGGCCATTTTCCCTCCCCTCCCCACGGGAGAGCTGGATCAAAAGGGAAGTCACCACGCCTCTTGCAGGTTTAAATAGGCAAAATCGAAAAAGTGCAACTGGATTAAGAACCTGTCAATCAACTCAGCTCCAACCCACGACATGCTGCTGCAAGACTCCTCCTCAAAAACTATGACACTGTACAGAAAAGAGTTCAAGTCTTGTGTGTCAGAAAGCCAAAAAAAGGGCACAAAAGACAAGACCATGTGATTTTGGTGCCCATTGTCTGTCTCAGGGATGTAAACTACTGTAAAGACTTGTGGGGTTGGTCTCACGGTGTTTCCACAGGAAGTGGATAGTGACCTTGCCACATGAGCTCACTTTCCAAGCACAGATCTCCTGAGCAAACATATTTCCTTCAATGCATCCTGTCCAAAGCCTTCTTCCACTGTGAAGAGGGACGTTTCTTCACCAAAGATTGAATGGAGGTTTGAATCCCCTCAGAGTCTGACATTGAAAATTTCCCACTTGCTGTGTGAATTCTGTAATTATAAACAGCTTGATTTATGAAGAACAGAAATAACAATCAAGCTGGCTGCTACTGTAAATGGGATTCAGCAAAATGCATACTGGGTTTGATCCAACCTGGAAACTCCTCAGTTTCTAAACAAGCAAAAAGCTCAAGAAAATCAACAATTTTAGTTAATGGTGCTGGGTAATTAGCTCACAGATATGCAATAGTCTGTTCCCTTTGTTTCCAGTTTAGCACATACAGCTTGGTTTAAGCTTGTTGAAAATTTTTAGATTCATGTACCCTCCCCCCCAAATGTTTAATTTCATTGATTTTAACTGCAATTGGTGCATTGTGACTATGTGGAATTTAGCACACTGTGGCATCAAGCACCACCTAAAAGCAACATATCCTGAGCATGGAACACTCAACTATGTCTCTCTTCAAACAGTACTCTTTGCAGAGTTAAACTTGTGTCTAATATTTCCTCATATCTCTTTAGAAATACTTCAATTGATTTTTCATTTTTCTTTTTAACTCTTCTTCAATTACTTCTCTTAGTCTGATTCTAGTATTTGTATGAAGAACTCAGCTAACAACTGAAACTCAGAGACTGAAAGAATATTATTTCTGCTCATCTTCTTCCATAAAATGGTGTTTTCCAATAAAAACTGAATAAAGAACATACTGATACATATTTCAAGCACATAAGCATTTTCTCTTCATTATAAAAACTTAGAATGAGGTGCTAAGAATATTTTGATGTTATAATTCAGAAGTTGACATCTTCATAAACTAGGTTCCATAAATCCATGGGTTATATTTACATACATATAAGTACATACAAAATATTTTAAATGAAATTATGTAAATTAGGGAACTGAAAAGCTTGATGTGTTTTAATATCAAATTTCTAAGGTTTCACAGTGCTGTAAAAATGCCACTGGATTGAGTGCATCCAGTCAAAGGCATGAATGTCCTGAAGACATCCTTTGAAAGATAAAATGATAAAAAGAAATACTGTACCAGTTGGATCAAAGTCTGGAAAATAATCCGGACAATTCTGAGCAGTGAGCCTTCCAGCAGGTGTGTCATCCCAGCACAACCAGCCATCCCACGTTCGGTTGCAGAACAGACCTGGACATTTAAGAGGATTGCAGGAGTTAATTCAACATAAGGTCCCTCCTGAACCACTCTATTCTAGCCTCTTGAGGAATATTGCTGCCTGCAGACAATCAAGTTTTCTTTTTGTAATATACACTTTTGTTGTTGTTACACTTAGAGTGGCATTCAGGTGCTACAAGGTACTTGTTTTTGCTGACGTGATGTTAGGGGTGTTCATTTTACCAGAAAGTTATGTTTTAAAGCCTGTTGAACTGAACTTTGAATGTAGGGTCGAATCCTACAAATTTCTGTCCTTGATCTTCTTTCTGTCCTCAGCTCTAAGCATGCATACTAGTAGTACCCAAAGACTTATGAGACACCCCTTTTCATTTCACCTTTTGCTGCTCAGTAGGTCTGAAAATCAGGTGTTTGAAATGTAAAGATAGGAAGCTTTTGTGGAGACATCCCAGCTAAAAGCCACATTTGCAGAGTCAGGTCCCTGTAAGGCTGTTGCCTTGTTCAGCACCAGAGATTGGTGATGTAACTACAAATCCAGTGAAGCAGGTGCAAGACTGATCTGTAACAGGCAGATTCTGCCTGCTGATGTTGTCTAGGTAGGCATGCTGTGATTCCGTGCTCCTCATGCCCCTTCTGGGAAGGTGGTGCTGTTGAGGCTGTGGGGTGTTCCCAAACCCCAAACAGCAGCAGTGCTGAGAGGCAGAATAACAGTTCATTGGTGATCCCCGTTACAGGGATTGTACATGCTATGGTCCTCAAAAATTGTGCTGTAAGTCTGTAAGTCTGACTCACTGTGGATTTATACAAGAAACACATTAAAACACCCATACACTTCCTCGTTATTTTCCATTTAAAAAGAATTTGTGTTGGGGAAAAAGTATTTATCATCAAGACTATCAGGTTAGAGTGATATAGAATGAAAGATACATCTTAGCTTTTTTTTTACTCTGGGCCTGAGGAAGTATCAAAATGGAGGTTGTTTTTGAAAGAATCATCTAGAAGGCACCTAATAACTACTGAAAGTTAATAACATATGGCAGCTAATTGCTTCTAGAACTTTTGAAATGTCCAGACAAACTTTCTTACTGAAGTAAGAAAACTGTAAAAAGACATCTGAATTGTTCCAATTTGCAATAACTGTTTGTAAGTCAAGCAGTTGTTGATTAAAAATGGAAAGGATAAAAATTTCAAAATTATTTTTTTCCAGATAAGTTGTTGTTCAGAAAGGAAATTTTTATGTACACTTTTTCTTCATTAGCTAAGATTTTATGCACATATATTTTTCAGTTATCAAGTTAAATGTGCTAACATTACTTGTTTTCTTGATTAACCAGTCATCATATCAGCAGTTTGTTATCCTTCAGGCATTGTCATGTTCTTCTATATCTTTGAAATGTATCTGGAAGACCTTTAGGAATAATTTTGTAATATCAAAGAAAACAAGAGTAGAAAATGATTACAACTTGAGCTTGTATTTGAAAGGTAGTAGTAGCCAAATGGAGTTAGAGGGAATTTCTAGTTATAAAACTTTAAATTCTTTGCCTGGCCTGATAAGGAAAAATAACCACATAGGTCTATCTATACATCATGGGCTTGTCTTTCAAGGTAACTAACAAGATATGTATATGCACACATTTATCTATATCTATCTATCTATGTATACATATACACACACACATATATACACACACACTGTGCTGTTCTGGAGGGGTCATCATGTGTTTCCATGTGCCTGAGCTCCTCATTATATTATGTCTGCAGTTCAGAACACGATTTCAGTGGTGCTGGCAGAATTCCTTAATCACCCATTATCTTTATTCTGAGTTATAAACGAATTAAGTGCACGTTGCTATGAAAATAACAGCCCCCAATGGCATCATTTAAATCTAGCTGCCAGCTGAAGCAATGCAGGGATTGCCCTGCTGTCCTCCTGTGACAACACTGGCCTTGAGAACACTACTAGGAATTCATGTCTTGATACATAGGAATTCCCTGCTCATACTGGAAAACCCACCCTTTGCAACTTATTACACAAGCAAAGTGCAAAAGAAAGGTGAATTCAGTGGTTACTATCAATGAATGCAAAAATTAGGGGTTTATAGAGCTGGAGACTAAAAGAGTAATCTAACAGGAAACAGTAAATTATTTCCACCACAATTCCAGCAACTAAAAGGATTTTTTATGCCTGAAACATCATCCTTTCTATCCCATAACCCTGTTTAACAACTTGTGGGTATTCATCATTATTGGCCTGAATTAAAACCTATTTTTAGCAGTGGCAATCTCTATATTAATTCCCAAACATTTCTGCATTAAGACCTGATTATCTTAACATCTAAATCTTTGAGTCTTACAGACACCAGTAGAATTTTTAAGATAAAGAGCTGTAGAAATGTATTCTTTCTTGTATTAGAAAAAATCTCACATTATTTCCAACACCTCTATTAGGTTGGGAGTTTTTTGTAATTTTTTAAAATATATTTTCCCTTTAAACTGTGTCCTTAGTATCTGTTGTTTACTGTTTACTTGTTTATCTGTTTACTTGGAGAAGTCTCACACTACCTGTGATTTTTTTTTCCTCTAGCTCCTCATATCTTCTCTCATATCTTCTGTGAGAAAAAGTGACCAGAACACTCAGTCCCAAACAGAAATACTGCTTTATATTATGCAATTGCAGCACCACTATTGCTTCCCTTTTTATTAATCTTCATATATGCCTCATATTTAGTAAAGATGAGTGCTCAATGTTTTCTAAACCTCTTTTTCTTATTGTTGCTGCTGAATACAGAATACATAGAACTTGTGCTGGTACAGAGCATGACAGCCAGCAGTCAATCCACAAATGACAAAAAACTGGAACAGTGAACGAGCAAAGAGAACATTTATATTTAAGATTCGCAATCAGGTGTGACCTTGCTGAGAAATTTAGGAAAATGCTATTCCCGAAGTAAGAACAAGTGTGATTCAAGCAGCAACGCACTGAGCCAGAGACACAGGTGACAGAGGAAGAAAGAGCTGTTCATTCCCTGGGCTTCTTTCAGGCTTTTTTCTTTCTTTGCCCTTAGGAGGATGCTAAGTAAGTGTGAGTTTTATTACTGCTTGTGGAAAGGAAACTGCATCCTGAAGAAGACTATGGATTAGTATAGAGAAGAAAATATTTATTTCTAGTTATATAACCCGACATGGCAAAATACAAATTTTTTAAAAACCCTTTTACCTTTTTTCTTGTATGGAGGAGCTCTGTTCATCCTCTCATAACATTTGAACTGTGAATCTATTATCTTCTGTCGTATGACTGAATTTTCAGTTACTACAGGCTCTAATGTAGGATCAGTATAATTTACAGTAGAAGAAAGACTTGGAACAATTCTCTGTATGGAAAAGAAAAGCTGTTAGTACAACTGAATAAACAAAGAGGATTAAATTTATAAAAAAAAAAAAAAGTGAGGACCAGAAATTTATATTATTCATTCTTCAAAGAATGAATTCTTCAAACTTTTCTAGTTACAAAGTAAATGCTGAATTTTATTAGTTTACCTCATTAAAATATAAGATTTTAACCAAGCTATTTTTCTTGGCAAAGAGAGGATTATTAAATACTTGATAAAGTCTTCCAAATCTTTTAATTTAATTTTGTGTCTGCAAGACAATTTTCTATCTCCCCAAAGTTAAACCCATGTATTTCTTCTCACTTGTGCTGATTTCTTTCTAGACTGTGCAGACAAAATACCTCAGTGCCACAGCCTTTGCTTTGATCTGATTATTTCTTGTTTTATGTCACGTCTTGAGCTCCTGCAAACGTTAAGGTCATAGAAACACGGTGTAGAGTTTAAACCTGACCTTAGCTCCTAGTTAAGTACCTCAGCAGACTCCCTAAATTTGATAGTCTTAATAGCAAGGTCCTCTTTGATCTCGTGGCATCTTCTGAATTATCCCATTCGGAGCTGCCTGCAGGTTAAAGGAAAAGATCTTTGCCTCTGGAAGGCAAAGATCTCGGCTAGAAAGGTCAGTTATATTCTTTTGCCATCCATCCATCCATCCATCCATCCATCCATCCATCCATCCATGCCTCCATCCATCCTTCCTTCCCTCCCTCCTTCCCTCCCTCCCTTGTACAGCCGAGATCTGTGAGCAGAAATGAAAGTGTGGAGCTTTAGTTTGTTGTTTTGCCTCAATTCTGTATCAGGACTCTTCTCTGCTTGAAGGTGATAGTAAATGTTTAGTTCCTCTGCTTCCCCACACAAAAGCAACATTGCTGTAGCACTTTCCTGGCATGACCCTCTGTTTTCCCCTATACTAAATGGTACCAAAGCCATGACAAGCACATTCAGACTCATTTGCAGGCTGCTTCAAAATCTAGGACTCTCGTAAACACAAGGTTGACCTTTTTAACAGCAAATGCTATTACAGAGATCTTTAAGCATGCATTTGTAGTTGTTTGAACTGAAAGCGTGACAGATTTGAAAGTTCAAGTATTGGCTTACTTCTTACATTTTGCTCCCCCTTTCTTATTGCACATCACAGCAATTGTGTTGCATCAATGCGTGGCTTTTTTCCCCCATCTGCACACTAAAACACCTTGGTAAAATACACGGCAAAACCACAGTATGTGTGATTTCGTTTAAAAAAAAAAGCCATTACTTTTATCCTGATACTTCTGTCACCATGTCAGTTTAATATTTTTATACTCTTACATTTAATTGATTATATTTTCCTTATCTAATCTAATCTAATCTAATCTAATCTCTTTTGACACAGACATTTTCAACTGTATATACCTGCTAGCTGGAGGACATGGATGCAGTCAATCTTGTTGTACTTAAGTAGGTGCTTGAAATAAAATAGGAGGAATAAGAAGGAAAATATTTTCTGGCAGAGATAATTTTATATAAATTTTAGGTGAATGTATACACTTACCACCCCTCCTCCCCGCCTACCCCCCAAAGATATACTTGATCAATGAAGCCATTTGGAACATTTCATCTGGCCATCTGAGTGAAAAATTAAGTATCTAGAAAATAGGAACAGGAAATACAGAAGCAAAGCCAAACAACACAGATCCCTAACTTTTAAAAAGACTAAGGAGAGTCCCCAAGAATCATTTAAAAACCAGCCAAGCAAAATCCTAAATCCACCACAGGAAAGTGCAGATGAGGTTCTTCAGACACCCTCAGTTTTCCCTTGCCTTTCATGTACATATCCATGTCACAGGCTCTGGTGGTCCTCTGAAGTGATTAATAGATAATCCATGCTAATTTTTCCAATTCTTATTCTTAATACTACCTCCGCTCCAAGGTGTTTTTATTCAAGAGAGAAATAACAGTTTCATCACAGGAAGTTAGGAGGACTTCTGTGGCAATGCCTTTCTTCTTGACAATTTCTCTGTGATTCTGGGCCAGTTTGGGAACACATCCATGTGTGGGATGATGGTTTTGAGGTATGAAATACAATTCAGACACTAAAGTCATCTTACTTTCATTACTTGTAGTGTGTTATTCCTGAAGAAGTCAGGTCTTATTGGGTAGAGGTAAATGAGAATATTTTGATCCTTGGAGGTAGAGAGTACCTGTGGTGGTGGATAGACTAAATGTCTTGGATTGTGTACGAAATTATGTAAGAATGCTCAACCATGTAACAAGGAGGCCCCTTTCTACTGGACAAGGCAGTCATAGCACAGCTGAAATTGCCAGCAAAATTTCTGCTGCCCACATTTAGGCCAGAAATTCACTCAGACGGATTAAAAATATGGATGAGTTGTGTCACTAAAGCTCATCAATGGAAATCACTTAATGGCCTCCAGTAAAACAAAAGCAAGTTTGGATAAAAATTGGAGTAATAATATTAGATTTGCAGTTGTCTTTTAATTTTTTTTTTTTTGTGATTTTTTCCTTTTTTTTTTTTTCTTTTTCTTTCTACTAAACACAATTACTCAGATTTTTTAAGTTAATTGCCCAAAGCTCTTTCCAGGCACTTTTAACATAATTGAATAGCTTGTGTGCAAAATCAAATTAAGAGGTTATACATAGGTATGGAACTGATACTTTCATCTGTGATAAGCCCTTCAAATGTACTCTTTCCTTTGATTACTATTCCTCATTTCTGTTTGCCTAGATTTGGAAAGCTCGCCTTGGAAGCTTGAACACAATTTTCTTCTGCCTTAAAATCAAATTACCATTTCAGCATATTAATGAAATATTAATTTTGTGACTTGCTGGAGGTGGAAAAATCATATCCCTGTTTGAAATATTGGATTTTTTACCATGTGTAAGAGAATCCCATGTCCACCACCCAGAATTTAAAGCCTGACCTCCCAAAGTCAGCCCAATGGGCTGATGATCCAGCCTTTGTATACCTACAGTTCAGTCAGACAAAAATCTTGATGCAGTTTGTGATGTCAGATGTAATTATTTGTTTTAGTCTTCCTCACTCTTTACTGTACGGGTCAGATGAAGGGAAATTGGGCTGGAAGCCATCTCTGGGTCATTATTCTGTTATCAGAAATAGCAGGAGCTTGGGTATGGCTACATGGGAGGAAAAGCTTAGTGTGTAATATTTTAATGGAATGGGCCAGGAATGTTCCATGAATCTTTGTGTATCAGTGTTTGTATATGATCTCATAGAATTAATGATTGGGACTCATCTCTGCTATGTTTTAATTGTTATATCAATGTATTTTAGGAATTAAGACTTAAAACATACATTTGTACCACAAAAAAGCCAAGGTCAATTAATCTTCACCTGGTAATTACCTACAAATATTGAACCTACAAAATATGGAACAAATTTAAAATATTTAGAGTCGAATACTGCACATTAAAAAGCCTTCCCATCCATTCATCAGATACTTCAGATGGAAATATTAATGATGTTTATACAATAACAGAATGCCTCATTCATTTATAAACATTCTTTATTAAGGAGAAATTAATAATTCACAATAATTGATGTGATCATTGCCTGAAAATGCACTGAATTCTTCACAAGAAAACAGTTTAAGTGATGTCCCATGCAGCAGTTTAGCAGCCGTACATATGATGTCACTCCTAAAAGTCCAAGTAAATGACGTCATACATACGACCACCAAGCCACCACGTGACAAATGACTGATATAAGAAAGTGAATTTTCATTACAAAGAGAAATAACAGGCTGCTGGGAATGCTGAAGTTCACTTTATACCTAGAATGAATAAAGGATTCTGAGAAAGCAGTTTGGCTTTATTATTAAACTATACAGGAATGAATAAACGCTGCCCTGGTTTCTGTAAGAGAAACTGCTGTTAACCTGTGCAAGACTGTGCCCATTTCTGCAAGAGAGAATCCAGATAAAGTAAGCATAAACTAATTTCACTTTTTTCCCACAAAATATTGGACATGATGAACAAGCATCCCCAAATATTTTTCTTGTGCCATCAAGGACCTTGCAGGACACTAACAGTACATGACATTTAGGGTAAGAAGGCATTTGTAGCTGTTTTTGATTATAGCTGTCTTTTTCTTTTTTCCCTCTTTCCACTAAATATAGTAATTTAGCAACAATTATTGATAAGCTCAGACTAGTAGAAATTCTGGATGCTCTAACTGTTCGCTATTGATTTCAACAGCTCAAACATTCACTTGGTATAATTCTTTTAAAACTCCTGTGTGCAGTCGTCACTTTATGGATCACTAAACTCCTGTTCTTCAATACATCACATTTTAGAGCAAGAACTCAGCATGATTTAGATGAGTTTCAGAGCCCTTCTCATACTTTGGTTATGTTTGAACTACTTTTCACAACTGCTAGTGTTGGAACAGATAAGAAAACCAATGTGATACCTTAAGAATATCATTAGCATATGGTATTCAGTAAACATAATAATTTCTATCCATCACAAGTGTGCTAGCAAGCAGCAGGAAATTTCTTTGGGGAAATACTACAACATGACACGTTTTACTTAACCACTGGATGTTAGAATTTTCCCATACTCTACTACTGTTGGAGCAGGGTAGTAATTATCTCAGTGAGATCCCACATGACTAACATGGCAGATTTTGGCAGCTGTTTAAAAAAGCATGAGATTATCAGGCACAGTAGATGAAGACAAGGTTGTTGTAATGAAAAGCAAGTCACAAATCTCTCAGTTCTTTCCTTTTCTACAAGATTTTCTTACATGAAGAAGCTTTACTTGCACATTATCCTGATGAAAACTGTGGGCTAATCCAGAATACTTCATGGATATTTGCTTTCAGCACTGATTATCATCTTGTGAGAGGCCTCTTTACTGCAATCAGCTGCATAGCAACAGCCTTGTTTTTTAAAAAAGCAATGATATAGTCAAAACGATGTAGTCCTGTTCATCCCTGAAACTGGGTGAATAGAACAGAATACAGCATTCCTATTTCTTGGGAAACCATGAGCAGCTTGAGTCTCAAATTCTCACACTAATTCTTACCACCTTAAAATACCATCAGATTGCTTTCCAGAGCTTCCCTTGTGTG
This sequence comes from Daphoenositta chrysoptera, assembly GCA_013397915.1. Taxonomy (NCBI): domain Eukaryota; kingdom Metazoa; phylum Chordata; class Aves; order Passeriformes; genus Daphoenositta; species Daphoenositta chrysoptera. Next base: position 97,919 of record VZRO01004183.1, on the reverse strand, counting down.
AGAACAGCTTAAGAACTTGTGAGTACACATATTTACAGTGTAAAACAACATATAAATAGTTACACCGGGAAATGTACATGCAGAACAACAGCTTCCAAAGGCATTGTCTCAGGTGATGAGACCCAGGGGGATCTCACCATCCAAGGCTAGGGAAGACCCTGGGCTCCCAAAGGTGCCAGACAGCAAGAAGACTCAGAAGTAAGACAAAGGAGGCTATGACAGATCTTAAGCAGCTCTTCTGACCATTGGGATATCTGCTCTGGACCAGATGCTGGAAGAGATGCTGTCTAAGCAGGAAAAGGCTTGTTCTCACAGTACCTGCACAGACATGGGTTTCAGAGATGCACAGTGAAAGCCACTGAACTGGGCAGAAGCAGGAGCCCAGAGGAGCTGGTGGCCACACCACCACACCAGTGCATGTTACCTTCCCAGCTGTGAGGCTCAAAAAGGCACCATGGGCAGCTCCCCCATCACAGTAGCAAATGCTTTACTGATGGGTTCTGGAGGCTTGAACCTACCCTACCACAACTGTATTCCAAAATACACCAGTTTGTGCAGTTACTGAAAATTACATTTAGGTTTTCATATAATTAATTTCCGATGTTTTGTGAGCAGGTATTATTCACGAGTCTTTCAGGAGCTGGAAAGAAGTACCAGACTCTGCATAGCTTTGTGACCGAGGCTTGGTAATAATTTGACAGATTTGGACTTAGTGAACGTGCACAATTTGTTTTTTGCTCAAAATAAATTTATTTTAAAATACAATATTGGTCTAGTGGGCCTAATTGAAAATAGTGTGGCCTTTAGCTGCAGCACCCATTTAGTCCTTACTATGCACATTGTGGTTGGCTCAGGACACAAAACTGATATATATGGGAAAAAACTGCTTCTTCAATCCTCATTTCCAGGGCCATTTGTAGGTGCAGGTTTTACTTGACAAAATAAAGCAGAGAATACAGATCTCATCTCTCAATGTCCTGAAAAATTGATTGGTCACACAGGAAAGAGACACAAACCTTTTTCTTCTTCCTCATTCTCAGCAGTTTCATGCTGCTGGGCACATTGTGCTGATGCTTTATCCTTCTTGTGAAGAGACATGTGCACTGAGGAGATGAACTAATTGCTCCAGTATACAGGGGCTCACGTACTTGAGGAAACAAATCTCCGTCACATTCTGTGGCTCTCAATAATTGCCAGAAACTAGAGAGCATCAGGTACAAAGTGAACTAAGACATAATGAACAGTTAAATTTTCTAGTGAAATTCCTTTTGTATTTGTAGAGGGCTATCTGGTGATACATAATCATGCATCCAAAATCAAGGGAATCCATCAGAGAGGAAGACAACAAGGAGTTGCTTTTATTTCTAAATTAGGTTTTGGAACAACTGACACTTCAGGTTTTGTTTGGCAAAGACGAGTTATTATGGATCTGTACATGGAAGTGCTATTTATTCTGTGCAAAAAATTCCATACACAAAAGGGATGGTTTCTATCAGAAGGTACCAAACCCCCTTGGTGACAAGTCTAAAGGAGGTGGTGGGGAGGGAATGTCTGTGCACACCAAGTAAGTAGGGTCTGTGACAAAACGTTGAAGGAGAGATACGAGATGAATCTGAGAAAGTCTTCTGCAAAGCACCAACATTGTATAGAGGGCAGGGTATGCTCCACCACTGAGATTGTGTTAGGGAGTCACAGCTACCCTAAGAGACGAGATTTCAGGTAAACGTCTCCCCTACTCAATAGGGGTGACCACCACAGGGGAACCACCAGCACCTGCAGTGGGATTAGTGGCACAAATGAGAGCCTGGAGCCCAGAGGAGAAAACAAGGATCACGAAAGGTTGTGTTGCTCTGCGACAGCTTGCAGTAACCAACTGTGAGTGCAGGTCACAAACGAGAGTATGACAGAAAACCATCAAAGTTGTCAGAGAAGGGAGATCTAGAGGATGTCTTGTGGAGTGGGTAGAGGAGAGGGATGGGAGATCACTCCTGCCTGTGTCACAAATCACTTTAATTACTATATTTTCCTCAGCCTCAGACAGTGGCTGACATCTCATAGTTTTTGGAACAAAGGAGTGGTTTGAAGAACCAACAGAGTGGGAACAGTCTTCCTGAAAGAGAGGCACCCTTTACTCATCACAAACCATAAATAAAATGCAAAAATATACCATCTACAGATGGGGAAATTTTTGGAAAAATGACTGAGGCAAAATATTTTTCATATTTGATCTAACAACAGTATTCTGGATAAATTTCATGAAAGAAACAAAGCTTGTTCACGGTCTAGTTCTGTGACTGTGGCTTCTTTCCTACCAAAAGGAAAATTAATCTAGGAGATGTCAAAGTAGAGCACAGTATGCCCACTGCAGTAGGGAAAGAAGCCACATAGAGATTGGAAGAGTGAAAATGTAAGGAAATTTGTGCTTAAATGATCCATTGAAGTCAGTAGTTGAAGTGCCCTTTGGTGCAAAGATATTTGAAATGAATGCAGATGCAGATCTCACTGAAGAGCTTTTTTAAGAAATCCTAGCCCTGGAGTACTGCAGGGATGAGCACAGAACTAACATTGCACACATGCTCTCATGAGTGAGAGATTTAAAAGATCTGGGGACAACAGGGCAAGGATCAGTACTTCTGGGTTGACCTACAAACCCGTGCTGTAGGTCAAAGCACCTCAAGTGTTCAGAAGTGCTGTTGACAATTCTAGTTATCAGAATATTTACACTCCTGTCACTTGACTGGGAGCAAAATAAGCTGGATCTGTTTCTTCATTTGCCATTGGCTTTTCATAGGAAAAATTGCTCTTCTTTGCCAAGACCCCTATCAAGGTATGCAGATCAGATGGTATTCAAACCAGAAGGAAGCTGGTCTGTCTCAGGCTCTTTGTTACAGACATCTCTGACCGTGGGTAATTTCATAGCCAGTGCATTGTCACATGCACCCTTGCAGGATAGGTACAACAGCCACCACAAATGGTCACAAATGCCAGAATACTCCAGTATACCTCAGAGTAGAACACGTCTCTCGAGCATGGAGATTATTCCTCAAATCATTAACTCATTCTGGACAAATTCTTTCTCCGGCTCTTCACCTCTTCTTTGATGGAGGATCCTAATCCTGAACTGTGAATTCAATATTTTATCAAAGTAACATGTTCTTTGCTGTTCTTGTGGGTTCTCCATGATTTCATTTAATTGTTTTCTTTTTACCTCCTTCTATCCATCATTCTCTTACCCCTCTCTACTTTCCTTTCCTTCTTTTTTATGTATATAAATTTAAGTGGCAAACAGCACTATGGACAAGTTATGCTTGGTTGAGAGGAGAGACACAACCCAGTGAATAAACCAGGGAGACCAGTGGCTTGTGGTCTCCAACGTATTTTCTACAACATGGGAGTTGATGAGGAGATGCACAGAGATATTCCACATCCAGATGTTAAAAGAGAAGATGAGAAGCAGAGGGGCAGGAGGACCTAACCAACAAAACTCAAGAAGAAGAAAGCTTTCTCCAGGAACACAGAGATAGAATTAGATGGGGAATAAGGTGGCAGCCATCATGCAAGATACTCGTACCAGGCCAGGGTAGTGAGGTGCTTGTTCCCAGTAGAATCATTCAGACATGTGCTTATCATCCTGTAACCGAGGCTTTGGGCAGTATTCTCAATTCTGACTACCTGTAATGTCTATGATTTTATGATAATCACTAATAATTTGAGGTTTCACAAGTAGACATCAGCAAAAGGATTCAATTTATGTGAGAGGTATTTAGTCAGGCAGAAATGAATTTACTATGTATTTAGAACCACAATTACTCAGCCATATTGCATACATTAAAATAAATGTAATGTTGATATGGAACAGTTGAAAAGAGACTTTGAACTAAATAAATAGACTTTATACTGTTATTTTTAATTTCAGTTGCTTTCCTAATAGCAGATCAACTATAAACAGTGAAAATCAATCACTACTTAAGTCGGTTTGTATCACAAAACAACATTAAAGGCAGTTTTCAAACACACATGTTCCCATGCCACTGATATGTTGTAGGCTGTAAAACACAGAAATGAAAAGTCATATGCATAACCTTCTTCAGACCTGCAGTTGTCTCACCAAGAAATAATGCTTTCAAGTTCAAACTTCTATTAGATAATTTTATTAATCTCCTTTTGAAATTTATTAGTAAGGAGACTCTTTTCTTCACCTGTGCAGTATAACAAGTATAGCTTGGTATTAATTTTTCTTAACATCACCACAATTTGAATTACAGCAGGTGTCATGAGCAGTTCAGTTTTCTTGTACTTACAATTACAAGGATGATGAGTAAGAAGCAACTCTGGGTTGTTTTTTTCATTGTGGAGTCTTCCTGGAGAGATGCTTTGTAGATGACCTTTCTGGGAAGTAAACAACAAAAAACAAAAGCAGTATTGGACTTTATCTGTTATGATAAATTCCTTGTCTTTGTGTACAAGCATATTTTTAGACTTGGTGCGGACTCCGTGTGCCTGGTTATTTGAGCACCCCCAGCCTTACATGTGCTCAAGGTTGATCTAAGTTGAGGTTGGTACTCTTTAAATTTAGTCTCCTTTGTGAATCTCTGGTGGGAGTACAGATGGTGTGGGGTAGAGCTCCATGTCACTGTGACACCAGCAGCAGATCTGGGGTGAGTCCTGAGTCTTTGTCAGCTGAGGCTACCTTTGTTGTCCTTTTTCACCTGCTTCTAACCTAATACAGAGCTGCAGAAGTATGAATAATCTGGATATTTTAAACCTGACCTACAAAACCCAGAAAGATCCAGTTTCCAGATAAGTGTAATAGCAGCTCAAAACTCATATTTATGGGGAAACTCATATTTATAGGGCTAGAGAAACCCAGAGTTTGAGTAATCTCTAGCTGGGTGAACAAGCATGTGTGGCAGGAAAAGAGAAACTGGGAACAACCCTGTGGGATTACGCGTTCCATAATGCAGCTGGGTGGCTGGGCTGTGGATAGACACACAACAGTGTAAGCCTCAGGCCATCCAGCATGACTGTTCCAGCGCAAGTGCTGGACAGGCAGAGCATTGACACGACTCCACGGGTTTGAATGGAACCGGACCAGCAACTTTTTGGTTTCCTGTTTTTTTCCTACATCAACACTCACATGGTCTATCTGGGAAAAACATCCAGGGGCCACCAAGTATATCTTATTGCTTCACAGTTGTGGGAGTTCAAGCAAGCAAAGCTCTTTGCATTAACACATCATTTTAAGTTTTATAAAAATGTAAGTTCTGCATTAGAGTGAGAAACACGGCTTTTGTCAAAACACATTGTGCCTTCTGATGTCTCACAGACCACTCGTGGGGTATGTGCTGAGCAACATGTTGCTGTGATGACCTTCAGTTGCAGCAACATAGTGAGCACTCACACACCTTCATTTTTCAGACAGCTTAAAGACTAGAAGTTAGGTGTTTTCTACCTGGGTAAACAATCCTGTGAGAGCCCTACACATTTGAAACCCATAAATTCAATGGGAAAAAGCACTGGAACTTGGATGCTTAGTCCAGTTGACATGTAGTGAACAACACAATCACTTGTGTAACATTTGTCTCAGCAACAACGTAACAGCTTTTCTCATCTTTAAATGGTCTGGAAGGTCACCCATTTTCAGAGGGGAAATGAAATACTGTCCTCATCTAAAGCAGAATATATAATGTCAAAATATAATAAAGGTCTGGCATTCCACTTCAATGTTACACATGTGATCAAGTGGGATCACTGCAGTTGTGCCACTGATATTACATAAAACATAAAGTGATGGCAAAGAGGGTTCAGAGAATTTTTCTCTACTAAGAAGTAGTCTTATTATTGTCTGAATCTTGCCAGAACCATTCTGCTGTGACAGAGATAATGCAACATGCAAATGATACAGAAATAATATGTAATTACACTGTGAGCCACAAACTTGCATTTGATTATCAGTGTTAGACAACTCAGTTGAAGCAAAACATGGACAGCTAGATCAGAGAAAAATGCCTGGAATCGTCTGCATATTTTCCTGGCTATTCCCTGCCGTCTGTATTGGTTCAAACTGACAATAAAGATTAATGAAGAGCATTGTGCCGGTTTGAGGAAAATTTGGAGGAAAATACCCTCTGATAGAAGGCAGATTACAGCCACCCCTCCCCCAGCCAGGTTCGGGAAAGAAAAGCATTTTTCTGGGAGGAAAGTGAAGGAGGAACAAAACCTATTTATTTAACAGACACACAGAAGAAAAAGAATAAAAATGCTAAATAATAAAATCTCTCGCTGTGGAGAGAAACCTGGGAAGATTTCAGAGTCCTTTTCTGGGTGTGGCCTCTCTTCTCTTCCTAGGAGCTGGGTTGGCCTGGGCCTCACCTGGGCCCTCAGTGGAAAGGGCTCCCAGTGTGTTCTGGTATCGTTGAACAGTCCAGAAGAGAAGAAAAAGAAGGAAAAAACAAAGTCCCAGGAAACAAAGTTTAACTCTCTGTCTCTCTCTCTCTTCTGAGAAAAGGAGCCAAAAGCTGGGAAAAAACCCCTGGAAGGTGCTTTTCCTCTGCTCTTCTCCCCACAGCAGCAACGCCAAGAGAGACAGCAGTGTCCTTGGAGCACAGAACTGCTTTGATAAAAGTTTGTCTGGTGTTTTTCTCTCGCACCCAGTCTTAAAGGCACAGAAAGGCACAGGATTCATCTTCTGGGCATAGAGTGGCAGTAGGGGATACACATCATAAAGTCACCCCAAGACAAGCATATGAACAGTGGCTCTTGGACAGCTGTACACTGAGCAGATGTACAAGCACAAGTATGGTGTTCATCCAGTTACACACTGTACTGCAAGGTGTTCTGCAGTGTGGTGTAAAGCCAGTCTGGTGGGTGCCTCTATTCTTGTAAGCCTCATCACTTCTGCTGCATCTGTAGGGATGTAGTATCGAGTAGGCAAAGGGAGCACTTTGCCATACAAACTGTCAACAGCTTTAAAATACACCACTGTTTCTACAAATGGCACAGAGATTAACACAATATTGTGACCTAGAAAGCATCAGCAAAATCAATATTAGCTGAATTCACCTCCTATATGTCTGCTTTTCCTGCACTTTGTGCCAAGAAGGCCTGCAGCACCATGTTGGGTTACAGCTATAGATGCAGGTAAATCTTATCCTCATGAGATTTTGTGAACATTTGTTATTATGTACTGAAAGAGCTATTTAAAATGTTTCTTGAGCTGGTCTCTGCTAATTTAAAAAGAAGCCATCGGTAAAATGTTTAACACAGTATTTTCCCCTGTGTTAACTAAAATGACTGCACTATATGATACTACATGTGAGTAAATGAGTAAGAACTATTTCCCATGCTGAATCTTAGCTAGTCCATTTATTTCTAGTAATTTTTATTTTAGCCAGCTGTAACCACAGGAATGGCTGACATGCCAGATAAAATCCAGCACCTTTTTTGTCTTTCTCTTTCACAGAAGTCTTTTCCAGTGGTAAAAATGTCAAGAATTGTTAAATAACAATATTTTAAAAATCAAACTATAAAGTTCCTGACTAAGAAGAGGTTTTTTTCTACTTTAACCACAGGACTGGCCCATAACGCTACAGCACACTTCGGCTGGCATCAGTACTGGATCAAGGATGATGAGTTCATTGAAATTAAAAAGTACATGCAAATACAAAGTGTTGGTCAATGGGCAGGGCAGGAACAACAGCGAGGCAGAAAGATTCACACAAGAGGAACCCCAGGAGAGGGACTCTGTCTGCCTCCAGACAGAGGAACAAACCAACATCTCCATGGTTCTGTCCCCATCTCCAGTGATCCAGGTTCAGGTGTGACATGCCAGGCAAGCTGGGATGTGCAAAGCAGTATGCTCAAGTGCCTGCTATTTTGGGTCTTTTGTGCTGGAACTATGGCTTTTTTACATGGATGCTACAGCCCACGGGCAGTGTGCTTACAGCTGAAGGAAAGCTGTACAGCCCAGAGCACTGGAGCTGTGCTATCAGGAACAGAGGGTGGAACCAGAAATGAGTCTGCTCATACTCACACCATGACTCAACCACACATGGGCTGCCACGGCAGCGCCCACAGGAGGCTGTTCTCCATGCCTTCTTCTGGGTGCTCTGTACCACCTGACTTGTGCTAACTCCACAGCCACACTATAGGGCCACACTATGAAGAGGTCAGGAAATTAGTTTTCAGCTACACAATTTAAAAATAGATTTAAGTGAGGTTTTTAATTTATTTGTTTTTACCATTACAGACAGAGAAACAATAATATTTCAAGCTGTTTTAAGAATAGGTATTGCAGAGGTTTTAAGGTATGCATGAGGTTTTCTTGAGATGATGTCAATTACAATAAACAACAGGAATTATAGATAATGTACTGATAGTTCTTGGGATCACCAGATCTTATATAAGAATGATTATTATGGCAATTTAATACCGTTTAAAATTACCCAAAATTTTGTTTCATTTGCTGAAGTTCCCAAACGGTTTTTAGGTGCTATGCTGATTCCTGTTCCTCTGCTATTTAGCCTTTTTTCCATAAGTCCAACAATGTTCTTACTCTATGTTAAGTTAGTATAACATGCTTCATGCATTTCAATTTTAGAATACCCATATTTAGGCATTAATCATAAGTACCTTGCTAAAGACCAGTACTTTTCCACGATTGTATTAATTCTTCAGCCCCTGTTGCTTATAATAGTTACATACTACATCCCTGACTGTTATTTAAACTAGAATATTGTTCTTTCCTTCTTTGCAAATGTAGCATTTATGTATCTCATTATGTGTTAAGGTATTCCTCCTACTTCAGCTGTAATACTAATACCACTGACACCTTGGGATTAATCTTGAAACTTATCTGAGGATGAACACAGCATCTTACTCAGTAATGACATCAGTAATGACATCTCTTTTGTCTCTGTCCACATGTCTACAGGTGTAGTACTGTGATGTACAGGGCTTCAATTACAATTACCACTGGGTTATCCAGAAGGTGGGAAAACCCTCCATGCACAGCCATTTGCACAAGGCCAACAAGGGAAGTCAAATTTAGTGAGAAAGAAGGATGTAAGATGGAAGATTTAAGAGAGCAGTAGAGCAACAATTCTCTGCCAAGTTCTGAAGAGAAAGAAAGAAAGAAAGAAAGAAAGAAAGAAAGAAAGAAAGAAAGAAAGAAAACTGGAAAAAAACTTCTTTAATTATTCTGCTCTGATGAATCTGCAATGCCATCTTTCACAATACTGCTGCCATACCTTTGGTTGAGGAAATGGTTTTAAAACTGGTTTTCAAAACAGGACTTTGAGGAGTTGTCATCACAGAGATGTGATGCAAAAATCTCTTTCTCAGTGTGTTTATTATACTCAGAAACCTTGAAATTTCACTTGCAACCTCCCTATTAGGCTGCAAGTTCCTTAGAGAGCTTCCTTTCCACCCCATGCAGCTTTCTCAGGGTGACTAGATGGTTACACACCTCAAATCCCAAAGGTCTCTATGTTTTCTTACCTAGATAAGGCTTTCAGACCCTCCCAGGGAGTGCCTTGCCACTCAGAACAGAAGGCATCAACCTGCTCTACCTGCATTAACACTGGACTGGGAAACACTGGGCAGACAGACCTGAGCAAGGCACAGGCAAGCCCCCAGATCCTGCTACTGAGTGTTTTAAGTGTTTGGATCCAGGGAGGAGGTTGCAGGTCTGTTTGTGTAGACAAACATGCAGATAGTTTTGAGGAAAGTATTAAAATTATCCCCTCACTCCCAGTGGGACATTTTATCCCTAGATTCCTAATTCAGGCTACTGCTTTGGGCCAGGAGTGAGCCATACATCACACTTACACAATCCCAGGTCTTGTGCTGACCAGCATTGTAGTTATGGCCCCAGCAGACAGAGGAAATGCCATGAGTTTAATCCCCGCGCCAGAGATGGGAGTAGAGCCAGTCCCTCCTATTTCCCACCACATTCTCCAGCCATTAGCCTGCAATAGTCTTGAAATAGTTTAAGTGGCACCAGGAACTTCTGGCATTTCCAATAGAAATGGTGAGCTCTGCTTAGTTATTTCTCATATGCCAGAAAACTGGTGACCATCAGTCCCAGACAGAGAGATAAGTCTCCTTACAGCATCTAGTCCAGTGTCCAGGAAGATGAGGCAAGGCAGATGTGATGTATCTACTGTGTCCTGCACCTGAACTCCCTATGGCTTACCTTTGCACAGTACCTCGATGTTTTGTCTAACCTTCCTTTTCATAGCGGAATCCCCTGAGAAATAAAATTTCCAAATTCCCAGTTTCTGGTGTCAGGCACATAAAGACATCATGACATTAAAATTGCAGGTATCTATTGTTGCTTATCTTAACATTTGGGTCTCCAAGACTCCCAAAAGGAGTAAGTTGTGTGATGACTACTCAGTTGTTATTGTAACAGATCACAGTTTCCATTAGCTTGCCTGGTGGTGATTGAGAACTGCATCTCGAGTGTGTGCTATGTTAACAAATTGAAACTATCAGCCATGTAAAATAGGCAATTTCAGAATTACATGGAGCAAATGACCAAATAATTCTACTTTATTGATTCATTTGGATTACATGGGAGCTGCAATGCTTGATACTTCATTTTTCCATTTAAAACCAGTCAATGAAAAGGGCTTATTTTACCTTAGGTTTCCCTTTAATCAAATCCTTTCCGATAAAATGGACAAAAATAGGAAGAAAGTAGCTACAAACTTGTCTGTGTCTATTTTTAAGGTAATCAAAAAGTTCTGAAAGTCCCCTCACTACATATCTGAGTAGCCAATGTGATCATACACACCAGAGAGAAAACTGAAGATGGTGGTTCTTAGACTGGGTAATACAACAGAGACAAGTATATTTTGAAAGAGCCAAAAACCACCAAGAAATATGCTTTGAATGATAATTATTTATCTAGGACTTAAAAAATATATGAGACAAATTATCCAGAAGATTTTCAGAAATGCTGAACATTTTATGAAATAAAAGATAGTAAAGCCTCAAAGGAGCTAGAGGAGCCGATTTCTTCCACCTGCCAGGGCATAACTTAGGAGGGGAGTGCTGAGGTATCTGCCTGAGCACTGGCACAAATCCCATTTGTATCACATGTAGGTATGGGTGGGTGTAGCACTTCTGCATCCTCTAATGACTGTAAATCGGGGGTGATGCCTACTGCGTATTAGTAGCTAAAAAACCCCAGTAGCCAAAAAAACCCTACTTCTCCAGTCCTTAGGAAGCCATTGCTGATGCCTCTCTTGGCTATTGGACAAGGGGTTTTATGAGGCTGCAAACAAAAGCAAAGAAAATTTCAGGAAGAGACTAGCAAAGTATTTCAGGGAATTTGTTGGCAGCCAAAGTTTGGAATACTTACACAACCTGGATTGTGTAATTAGTTTCAAAAAACTTAGTTTTAATATTTTTCAAATGTCTTCTATGAAGTATTTTAGCCCAAAATGTTAACAGGATTTCATGAAGAGTCTCACACCAACCAATTCTGGAGTTCGGCATCTACAGGACCCTCTGTACCTTTTTGTATTTCTCTGATTTTGGTAAAATCATTCTGTTTTACCCAGAAATAGTGCCTGAGGGACAAGGTTTTATGCCTCTGCACCACAGGCTTCGATAATATAAACAGTGGTTAAAGGAAGGGGCATTAGAGATGGAGGAGATGGTGAGTAACAACAGCACATCTGCCCCTATATAGATCAATTTAAGCTTTTGTGGAATTGAAATTAAAAGAAAATCCGACTTCTGTGCTTTGCAGTGAAAGAAGCAACAACATATTCAACTACGCTATTACTTCAGCCATAATGCAGTACAGGGAGTGGATCACACTGTGACTCTGGAAAACGAGTTCATTGCCTTCTATCACTATTCAAAGGATACACTCTTGAAATAATCTCACTGTTACAAAACAATGATTGCTCACATAAGAATTATGTCAGGCTTTCAGCACCCGTCAAATTATCATAGAGTGGTTTGGGCTGGAAGGGAACCTTAAATATTATCTAGTTCAAACCCCCTCTGCCATGGGAGGGGACACCTTCCATTAGACCAAGTTGCTCAGGGCCCCATCTAGCCTGGTCTTGAACACTTTGGGGAATGGGGCATCCAAAACTTCTGGGCAACATGTTCCAGGGTTTCATCTCCCTCACAGTAAAAAATTATTCCTAATATACAATCAAAATCTACATTCTTTCAGTTTAAAACCATTTATCTTTTCCTGTGACTACAGGCCCTGGTAAAAAAAGTTTGTCCCCATCTTTCTTGTAAGACCCTGTGAGCTACCGAAAGGCTACCATAAGGTCTCCCTGGAGCCTTCTCTCCTCCAGGCTGAACAACCCCAGCTCTCTGTTTGTCTTCATAGGAGACAGCTCCAGCCCTCTGATTATCTTCATAACCTCATCTGGACTCATTCTAACAGGTCCACATCCTTCTTACACTGGGGCCCCCAGAGCTGGGGGCAGCACTGCAGGTGGGGTCTCACCAGATCGAGGAGATGGGCAGAATCACCTCCCTCGATCTACTTGCCATACTGCTTTTGACACAGTCCAGGATACAATTGTCATGTCACAATGTTCATACTTGATGGTGAAGGTTTTAGTTTTTTTTTAATTTTTAGAATCAAATTTGAAATGCTGAAGTTAAATGCAAACCTTACATTTCTGAAGCAACACTCAGGATTTTACTAGCTCTGCTTTCAGTAATGGATAACATGATAAAACCAGCAATATTTTAAAAACCTTACTAAGTGCCAGTAAATGTTACTGTGTTAAAGTCAAATATTTCCAATCTTTAGAACAAAGAAGCAGAAAAGAAACAGAAAGCTGTGTAACAAAGCAAAGGAATAAAATCTATAGCAGAGCATTCCTGCTATTCCGAGTGCCCAAATAGTGGGACTAAGTGAAGTAGCTTCGGCCACTGGTCCACCATTCAACAGATGAAAGCAACCACACTGCAGGAATTCCGAGTTCATCACTGAACATTCCTCAAAGCAGAACACTTCCTTGCCATTTTGCTACATCATTATGAATCTCTGGTTTAGCATGTCTTACAGTAGCACAGTATAATTTTAGCCTTTTAGGCCCAGCTGTGAAAGGTCTATTCAAAAATGGTTGCAATTTTTGGAGGACTATGCAGCAGTGCTTGTACAATAAGCAAATATGCAATTATCTGATCTTGGATACAGTGCAGCTTGGACATAGCCAAAAGCTTGGGATGAATACTACCCTGCTGTAAGACAAAGATTTCAAAAGAATTGCATACATTTATGTCAGGCTAATCATCTTTCACATAGCCTGTAAAATTAAAGCAGAAATTTAGAATGATTCTTTCTCTATACCATTTTTTTTTTAACAGAGAATACAGTTTTCACAGTCCTTATCACCTGCAAAACAACCTTTGTGGGTAAGATTAATAATATTAGTATAATTTGCAAGGAGAATTGTGACAGTAGAGCTAAATATACATTGCTAAAGAAACTGAAACATACTGCACAGCTTCAGTCAAAACTTTTGAGTTAAGGAAAAAGCCATATCCATGGTTGCATTGTAACTTTAACTGAAACAGCATCCCAACTGTACTTTACATACAACCTAGATCTTACATACAAAACATGCCTGTCAATGTGTTTAAAAATAGTCTAACAAATACTTTAGTTCAGTGGAGCAAAAATATAATGACAAGGCAGACCTGGATGGACTTTGGAAGCACACACAAAGAGTTTGGGAGAAGCAAGAAAAACTGCAGGATAAGAGTTGAGTGTAAAGTAATTTTTCCAATTACCAAATTATTTCTGTATCACATTGGAAGAATCTTCATATAATTGAATGAATATAACCTCATGACATTCTTCCCTCTTGGATCAATACTTGTTTTGGTCAATACTTTCTTGATTCCATATATTAAGTTTTTTGTTAAATTTTTTTCTTTCAGTTGCAGCACATACTGAAAAGAAAAATAGTTGTTTAATATTTATTTGCAGCCAATTCCTTCTCAGTTTTCCACTCAATCCTTACCCAGACAAACTCCCACTTGTCTTTTTTTTTCCTTAACCATACATTCCTATAAACTATTTGAAGCAAGTGAATATTTTATGGGATGGGCAAAAAACCAAGAAAAATATTGCAATTTCTTACTATGTCAACGTTTTTATATAAATCATATAAAGTGTGAAAAATCCTGAGTAGACTGTTTTAAATCAAATGCACATGACATATACTTAAAACATTTTGTTCCCACTTGGCAGAATAGCCCGTGCTACAGCTGGATGTAGGTTTCAATTCTACCTCAACAAATATGAGCCTGTGTGGAAATAATGCATTTTTCTTGAGTCTGGTTCTAATTTTATAGCAGTTTTGTCAATAATGAATAAAAATACTGATTTTGATTTGAGGTCAGGGTATATCACTGTTGTTCTCTAAGGATTGTATCTAAGGTATTATTAGGGTATTTTAAATTCCATAATAGAAGGAGACGAGTTTTGGGACATGCAAACCGTCTTGTGAGTCTCTGGAGAAGGCTTTGTATGCCTGAGGTCTCAGCTAACATCCACAGATACACCAGCTGGTTTAGCTAAATAGTTTTTACCCCTGCTGATAAATTTTACTTTACCTATGCTCTTAAATTATTGCATCTACTGCAACACTGATACTTCTATGTCATACCTACTCTACAATGAATAGAAAAGTTACCCACAGCTGTCACCACATTTTAAACTATTTTTACAGCTAATCTAAAGATGAATAAAGATACAATAATGTAGTGATTGATGAGGATATAAGATGGGTAAGTCAGTAAAAATAAGATTATCTTCATCAATTATTACAGATTATTTGAATATCACAGGTGTAGTGCTTGAATATTGTGTTGTCCCTGTCAGGAATTACGGTAGCATTAAAATAAAAGATTAAATTGAATGTAACTGTCTAAATTTCCAGTTTCAATTAGGGCAAAATCTACAAATTCCTCACTAAGGCATTATACATTCATTCAGAAGTTCAACAGAGCAATTTACATATAGTAAATTACTATGAACCGACATTTTCCCAAGAGGGAGCTATTAGCCACTAAAAATCCCGTGGAAGGCTTCCAGACTAACGTACATGAAGAGATGTACTTTCAATGATAACTAGGCGGGTGAGGTTCACAGTGCTTAGGATAAAATAAAGGGTAAAATGAGTCCTTGCCAAGACCTGCAGAGAGAATGTTAGTGTTTTCTTCATGGTTCCTCTTTTAATCTGTAAATTACAGTGTATTAGTGAGCACTACGGATGAGGGAATAGGAATCATCTGGACAGTGAGACAAGTTATCACTGGTGTAGCTCACTCATAGGTGCCAAGAAAATGTTATAAAAAGCCTCAGTTCTTTGTCCTAAACATCCTTCCAGGCTTGCAGTCTGGAGTCCAGTGTTCATCCAAGTGTTCCAGAGGAACAGCTGAATCCAGATGAGACACAATGTATTTGCAGGAAAACAAGACCAGGAGATGGGTAAAATAGATGGTGGCTGAAACATGTGAATGTGCCTTGTGAGCTGAAAGGTCGGTCATTACCCGTTACCAACATCACCGAGGACCTTTCAGGGAGATCGGTGCCAGCCATGCAAACAGACTCTCTGGTGACCTCTTTGTCTGCTTATAAATATTATTAGGCAGAAGAACTTTCATAACCACTTGTGGGGTTCAGAGTCTCAGCAATACCTTCTACTAATCCTAAATACATGTGGTTATCACAGAAATTTCATTGGAACCCAAGTATTCAGGTCCATGGAAAAAAGCTTTGTTTTCTGGCAGATCAGTAGTGGANAAAAAAAAAAAAAAAGTGAAGCACGCAAAAGCCAGTATAAAGGAGAAACAAGCTCTTTCACCACAACCTTCCCAGCCAGGAAAAGCAGAGCACAGTCTTTGGATCTGTAAGTCTTTGCATCTTTCTGCTAAGATGAGCTATCGTGAATAAGTTCTTGAGAAGTTAGTGAAGCTCTGCTTGTATTAAGCTGCCTTTACTGAAGATCTCTTCCTATCCTGCCTTCTGAAGACAAAGTGAGAGTTTAGACTGACTCACAGATTACAGGCTGACATTTTGCTTTTGCTGCCCACTACGCTGGGGGTAAGCTCAGAGCTGGATACTCCAAAGTGCCAAGGTTCTCACTGCCTTCAGCAGAACTGCCCTTCTGTGAGCCCTGGCTTTTTCTTCTTCCATTACACATGTTGAGTGGAGCTCTGAGACAGCACTGTGAAGTTAACCTATACACCTTGAAAAGGAAAATGGCATAACATGGGAATGATTTGTTGTCACTTATGTTGGCTCCTCAGAACCTGTTAATTGGTATACTGATGTTTTTATTGGCCTCCTGGCAATGTCACTGTCCTGTTTGATATTGCTGTTATTATTTTAAAGTTAATTTATCTGATTTTGTTCTCTTTTCATGTGTTATTTTGTATGTGACAGTCTAGTAAGACAGATAATGTGTAGCCTAATTTTGTGCTGGACAGGGCACCAGTGGGGAGCAGGGCCTCCCTAAAGCATCTTGTTATGCAGGGCCAGTGAGACAGGCTGTGAGTGAAGCATCGTGTGGTCTGGTTCCTACCTGCCCCACTGTTAGCACTCACACTGGAAGCCACTGGAAGCATTGGAAGCACTGGAAGCACTGGAAGCCTCTGGGGCCACTGCAATTCTCAAGCAAGTCAGTCAGAGTCCAATTACGATCACTTATAATGTATTCCTTAAAGATGCCAAAACTAACTCCAAATGCTTCCTTATGCCAAGGTTTGCTTTCAGTAAAGTCTAGCTAAAGCCTGTCTTTAGCAGGGTTTTATTTTGCTGGGGCAGATGAAATGAATTTCTGGCTCCAGTACCCAAAGAATTCAGAACCAGTCCCAGAATGACGTCTGAAGTCACTGAGGACAAGCCTCCAAGTTTCGAGTCAGCTGAAAATATAGAGTCAATTTTCCTTTCTGAGGACATTCCAGACCTATGCAGGTGCCAGGGGGCTGTTCTTAGTTTAGTCTATAGAGCTGGAACTTGGATGCTTATGTAACAGCTAGGCTTAGGTTTTCCCCAAATCTTCCTACCAATTCCAGCTGCAGAGACAAAGGATAACCTGGACCAGAAATGGTAAAGTTAAACAATAAAATAAATACCTCCAATGTAGCAGCCTGTTTCTAAGTCTTTTAAAAATATACTCCTGGAAGTAGTCTGTAATTCTCAGCAAGATTTTTCCTGTTATACCATAGGTTGCCCACTTTAGAATTTATTTCACTGGCAAAAAATTAAAAGACCTGAAACTTTAGACTCTCTGTGATGTTAAAGACTTCAAATATCCATCCATGATCTAAAGCTTCATGTGGAAAAATAATAGACGGTCTCTTCCATAAATTACATTGCCAGACAAAGTGCCTTCATATGGAAAGTACTTTATATAGCAGATAGAGGACAAAAGGGAAGCATATTTGAATGGGTACTGAAATTCAGAAAAGATTTCTGATGGCTCTGGAAAGAAGTCAGAAGTCTTTTCAACAGCAGCTACGGCTGACCTTGCTTGACATCCTGACTGTCTCGTTGAATCCAAAGGTGTGTGTGTGTGTGCATGTATGTATGTATGTAAGCTTCTGCAGAGGTGTATAAAATCTCAAGATGTAGGGAATTTAACACAGCCTAGCTCTTATGAGATCTGCAGAGATCATGTCTTGAGCCCTTTTGCCCCTCTAGTGTTTATTTGGCCTTCTGGTGATGGAAACAGCTCAGGTTTTTACTTGCTTATAAATAACTTGGAGCTTTTGCCTAAAGCTTGCCAAGTATTCATCCTGATGAAGCACTTGACCTTTCTATGAAGTATGTTTTTCAGGCACCACCAAATTAAAAAGCACCTACAGAATATTTTTTCTCAAACAATCAAAATATTTTTAGTTATGTCTGCATTTTGAATCTTCGGCACTGTACTTAGTGATTCTCTAAGGAAGTGAGAGGCCCAGCTCTGGTTTCTTAGAGTAAAATCTGGTTTTACATAACACAGAGCTCACATATTGCACATACACAAGCAGAAATGCAATGTAAAAGCCACGCATTTTATGTATGGACAGCAAACTGCATCTGCATATTTTTCTTTGTTAAGCGAAAAATATCCTTGATATTTTAATTATTGGGAATTTTTATTAATTCATTTGCTATTAGTATGTGCAGGACAATACCACTTTTGTAGCCTCATTCAATGATCCCATTTGAGCAGGTGTTTCACATATCTACAAGTAAAAGAAAAAGCAATGCTTGAATAGAGGAAGACATCAGTGTGAAAGTAAAAATGAGCTCAGGAGTAGGATTTGTACTGGAAAATAAAGTTGTATGTTTGTGTAGCTCTGTAGCCTGGATCTTACAGTGAACGGAAAATCTCCTCTGGGATGGAAGGAATGGAGGATTCTACAGAAGCAACTTTTCTGTAGAATGAGTCTTGCCAAATAAGCTGATAAATCAGCTGTGATCTTTGCCCTTCCTTTTTAACAGTACAGTTCACAGCAAAGACACAAGTAGCAGAACTTACTTTACTGTGCCTATATGTCCTAAAACTTCTTCCTGACCCCACAATCATAGATGCCTTCCCTATATTTAGCATTTTCCCACTATACTTTACTTCCTTTTCCCCTGCATTTTTTCCCAGAAGATACTATTTCTATCTTCTTTAAATGTAGTCATGATACTATAATGATAGCACAGAGTTCCACAGCATAGAATGGAAAATCTGATGCAATAACAATTTAGTTTACTTTCAGTGAATATTGTGCTAACTGCTTCCCATATTGTTTCAGTAAAACACTCATAAGGAATATATCTCAAAGCTTTACATCTAGCTGGCTGTATTATGTTTGAAAAATCCCCAGCCCTTTGCTATGGAATTAGGATAGGCATCTGGAGCTCTGGTTATATATTTCTGCTCCAGGGATCTCACCATGACAAACTCATTCAACTTTACTTTCCCTCTTAATGAATAGAGTTGGTAATCCAGGTTCAGTTGCAATCAATCAGGAATCCCACAATCCCTTTGAAAACAGTTCAAAAGAAACAGCAAAAATACCAACCTCAAAAACCAACCAAACAAAAATCCCCAAACCAAAACCAAAACAAACAAACCACCCAAAAACAAACAAGGAAGTTAAAAACTCCACAAAAGCTACTTTGGAAAGCGAGTTCTGGAAGAACCACTATAAGAGGGATTAACTGCATTCACGTTGTACCGTTCAAACAGCTGCTAAGCAAAGAATGACTCAGCCTGTGCATCCATCTGGGTCAGCTTTGTTTAGGCAAAGCTTCAGAAACACTCCCCACAGCAGGCTGCATCTGGACACCACGGCATCCCATCACCAACATGCAATTACACATTGCCATATAGACAGAGGAGCTGCTGGACAGGGGATGGGTACATGTTGCTGAATACCTTTATGTATATTTTCATTTACTGCAACTGGTATAAAACAACAAACTTTCACTTTTTGTGGTTCCTGGGCAGTCCCAAATGCATGAACGCACTTTTACTTCAGTGTCATCAAAATATGGGGAGTGCTCAATGACAATAACCAAATTTAAGGATTTTGCTGGTTTGAAGTGTTTTAATTATGACAATCATTTCTTCATTGATCTCCTGTAATCATGCTGATGGCAATGGGAGAGGCTGTGAAAAATCATACTGCTCCTATGACTGCTCCTTGAAGTTTTACACAAACTCTTGCCCAGTCATTCATCTCTATTGAATAATTCTACTGGATTAGCTTCCCTATTTGGCATTTGAGTCAGAATAATGGGACAAAAATATCAAATAATGAACTAATTTCCTGACTCGTATAATGTGGTTTTGTACCATTCCCCTCTTGTGTGAGCTGATCTATGTCCAGTAAAACCATCTTTTGGTACAACACTCCAATGGCACTTAAGCTAATGGGCAGATCTTGAATCCAGCTCTTGGTATCATTTTTCTCAGTGGCATCCAGATTTTGACTCAAACGTTTTGATATCTGTAACTAGATCGTTAACTTGGTCTTTGGCCATTAGCAGCACAAACCTGGCTTTACTTTCATGAGTTCTGCCAGGAAAAGTAGAACATATGTGGAAAAAATAATCTGTGCATGAAACAAACTAAGAACCTTACCTTTGACATGAAAGGCAGCATAAAAGACAATACACTTATTCTGTTCTGGCTGACAAACTGCAGAAGCCAGGAGAGGATTTCAAATACAAAGGAGTATCCTTGCCAAGAGCTGCTTTTACTTAATCAGAAAGGATTGGGCTAAAGCCAACACACTGACTTCCACAGGGATATTCAGATGCATAAGTCATGGAAGGTAATGATAGGAAGACAGATGCCTAGAGCTCTTGACACTAGATCCCAGCTACTACCAGGACTTCTGCTAACAGATGCTGAACCCATTCCTTAATCCAATAACAGATACTGAACCAATTCCTTAATCTGGAAATGGATACTGAACCAACTCCACAATCTGATGACTCAGTCAACAGGATGCAAGACAGACTGGTATCCTGACACTGCCAGTATTCCTGTGTTCAAGAGGAATATGCAGCGTTTACCTGGTTTACAGTGTTCATATTTCAAGAGATGCAGGCATAGCACACAGGAGTGCTGTACCCTATGTTAGCTTTCTGGAGTGACTGACCTCTAGTCCACATAATGAATGCTATTCCTTTTGATCTGTGTATTCACAGACCTTCTGGAGGCAGAGCAGAAGATCAGCAGCAGAAGGCTATCTACACCCTGAACAGTTTGGCAGAAGGTGCTATGGCTTCTGGTGACATCTGGTGTCTCTTACCTGATGTCAATGGATGTGTATGTTGTGGGCTGCTCTCTCCTTTTACTGGATGGGACACTTCCCTTCTTAAATTCTTTGCCCACAAAGGGATCCGCAGTGGGTTGACAGTAGTCAGTTGTCTTTGTACCAGGGTGGAAAAGCTTCAGTACTATTCTGCAGGAATAAACTAAAGACACTCTGTGCACACAAAATAATCCTCTGTGTTTTGTCTTGGTATAGAAAGGCACTGCAGTCAGGGGTCCTGCCTGTATGAAAGAGCTCCTGGTGAAAGACCCAGGTACATTAGGACAGTGCCAAAGCTCTGAACTCTGACCCTAGGCAATCATATTTCAGTCCCTCACTTGCAAGGAAAGTATTAATCATGTACCAGAACAAAATTAGCTGTTTGATTTAATTTAAAAATTAACTGATTTCACATGGCATTTTTCATTTTTATATAATTTAGGTTTTCATTTAAGCTACAAGTAGCTTATATAGCAAATCTTGAGTAATATCTCCTACCTAAAAGACTAGAAAATGATTGTTTCTATGTGATTGAACGCTGCTGATTAAAACAGAATACATGAACCAAAGCTTAGATGAAAATAAAGATTCAACTGTTTACATCTCTTCTGGAACAGAGCAGTAACACTCTTTTCTCTGCATTTAAAGTAATGGCTTAAAGGGTCTGTTTCTTGTTTCTACCAGGTGCACCTTATTTTAATTTCTCTCCATAGCTATTGATCGGAAAACCATCAAATTACTTTGCTCTAGTGAGATAGTGAAGGAGTTACCAGCAAATATAAAGACCCTAAACCCCCATTTGCCTATTAAGGGACCTTGGAATTATTTTATGAAACTTCAGTTTGGAAGTGTTAAAAACCAATGACCTATTTTTGGTGCTGTAATTTTAACTCTCATTACACTGCATTTGCATTTCAACTTTTTTTTTTTTTTTTTTCAAAAGAAAGACAATGAAGTGATGATATTATTTTGGAGCTGGTCTGGGTGCTGGATACTCAGCAATGCATAGATCCTTAGCAAAACTCACCAGTGCTCCATCTTTATTTAACACTGGGTCCCTTTTCCAACAGTTGCAGTGACAGTTCCTTGGAAAAAATGCTTATTTTGTAGTACTTAATTTTTTTGAAGACCAGGACTGTGAGTTTTCAGGCAGCAAATCTGTATCTTTCTGTTTGCACAGGACTTAACCATTGCAAAAAAGTGATGCAGTCAGCACTGCGTACAATAGGGTCTCATTGGGAATTCTTGTGCCAGGATAGACGCCAGTGGTTCAAGCAGATGTTTATGGATAAATAAATATCTCATAGGAAATTTTAATTATAGAAGTAACATTTTTGGGAAAAATTGTTTGGCAACTTCATTTTTAACATCAGGTTCTTCAGTGTGGGTCTTTGAGCATTGGATTGCAGCATTTATAGCAAATAAACAATTTGTGAAATACAGACTGTGAGATGTAAAATATCTACAATAGGCAAAATTTTCTGGGAGAAATTGTTGCTCTATTTATTTTCATATGAATGAATGTACTCAATTAAACTGATTTTTAACTGAAAAATATTTTTAAGTAGCTTAATTTTTGAGTGTGGCTTCAAGGCTTAATTCCAGGACTAAGTCACTAAAAATATTATATACTGCTGATTAAATAGGAATGAACATCTAGTCCATAAATGTAAATTAAATGTAACAACTTTAATTACTAACAATTTTGAAGTTGTAAGAAGTATTTTTTCTTATTTAACTTTGGCCTTACTTTGGACCAATGGTACTGTTCAGACAAAGTCAACATTTGGTATTGATTTCAATGAAAAGAAATTTGAAGCAGACAGAGGAAAAGAACGCTGCTGCAAAGAGGAGGGCAGGCTCCCACAGAGAGCAAAGCTGACAAAAAGACAAACCTCTTTACTTATCATGGATTTCTAGCTCAAACATCCTCCCTGATAATTGCAGTTCCAAGCTGGGGCACACAGCACTGTCCACACAACCATGCCTTACTCGAATCAAATTTAATCATGAGGGCTTGAGAATAAGTTCACTGCCCTGCTTAATTACAAGTCTTATAAAATTTAACAAAACCTCCATACAGACTTGTTATTACCACACTCTGACAGAAGTTTCCTTTCCTGCTCCGATCTCCTTCCACAGGCTGCACAAGTTGAAGTTCCAACAAAGCCCAACAGATGTTCTGAAGCCAAAAGTGATTTTAAATTCCACAGTTTGCTAAAATCATGGGATAAGCTGTCTCCAGGGATGCAGGTTCTGAGTCTATATGAATATTGGGCTATTTCTTGAAATTTTGTTTTAGAAGCCAAGCTTATGTATTGGCAGCTCACCAAAGTTAGCTGTCAGACATGGAAATGAATTTTTGTTCTGAAGAGACAGAATGAAAAACCCTGTGGATTGTGATGCTGTAATACAAAAAAGAACAGTCATGATTTCTAATGCCAGCACAGAAGATAAGCTGTTTCTTTTTGCTTTCCTGGATACAAATTAAGGACTTTTTTCACTTTACTATCTATGACTTGAACAGGACATTGCACCTTACTTGATGATAAATTAGCAAAACATAATGGAAAAACCTCCCCAACCAGACTTAAGATTGAAAAAAAGTACTAAAATGGGAATGAGGTAGTGTAAAAATTAATGCAATTCTCTACTGATAAAGGTTCATCAGAAAATAGCATCAAACACACACTATTGGTACTGGTAGTTAAAGCAATTTTGCCTGAGCTTTCTAAATTCATGTGTATGGACTATCATTTCTGCCTTCAGGCTTATTTTTTTATTGAAACTATGCAAAATTTTTATATTCCGTTGAAAAAAGGATTATTTTCATACTTGAAGTAAACATAACAACAACTGCACTTTTAAAAAACAGCCTGGCAGAAACAGTCAGACACAGATATACATCTTGCTTATGAACAGCAGCCTGACTAGAGTTTCTGGTCATCAAACACGTCTGAGGAATTACATAATTGAAATTTGCATCATTATTCATATATATATATATATATCATATATCACTGTATTATATATAATATATCACTACTTAGGGACTTCCTTAGATAAACATTTGCTTTGTGATGCATAAAAGTACATAAGGCAGCTCTTGTGCAATTATTACAAAAATTGTACTCTTGCAGAAAATACACAGGATTCAAGTACATGATAGTTCTTTCAAGTTATGAATGCTGACAGGACGATGCCTTCTCCACTACGGTGACAGATATTTCACATCAAAGAATATGCCATTCTCTCCTTCCCCACAGATCACATCATGCACACATTTTTCTTACAAATTTAAAAAATAGGCTACTCCAGCAGTGTGCCATACTGGTATCACAAACTGGTACACCCAAGGAGAGTAAACTTTAAAAACAAAAGTCATAATGACATGTGTGAACTTCCTTATCAATTCATGTTTTCTACAGTGTTTTCTCACCTTTCCTTTTGTCTGTACGTGTCACGTAAGATCTGTATATCCTACCATCCTTGATGCAGTTAGAGAACAAAAGGTGTGAAGAGGGGACTAGAGCCTAGATATATAATATTCTGTATTCACGAAAGAGCTCTGTGGGGAAATGTCATACTTTCTCAAGCACAGCAAATGTCTTTGACTAGCATTGCCATAAATTACCACTCAAACATTTAATTCCCGTTTATTTTATGTCAGAATGAGGGGAAACAGTTAAGGTCTACAATGTCTTTGGCATCTACAGATTTAGAAATTAATGTCAAGACAAGCATAACCTCCTTTTTAAGTGTACATGGAGCTGAAGCAAGGTAATATTTGGCAGCCTAAGACCTGAATTGCAGCTTTCTGTACTCTGTGGAGAAGTGTTAATAGGTTTTTCATATAAAAACAAGAACGGTATTTCCTTCACTATCCGAGCTGCAATGAAAAATGCAGTCTTGGGACGGAGCATGCAAACCATGTGTAGCCCTCATAATGCAACAGCCCTAAAGTTTTCACAATTCTCTACACAAGAAAAGCAATAGGCTACTTCAGGATAGGATCTTGGGGCACCATGCTAGCTAGAGTTTTTGAATGAGTAAGGAATGGTATTGGGAAAGGTTGTAATTTTTGTACATTTATAAGGACATTTGTTCAAAAATAAGGGTCAGAGTATATGAATTTTGACAGCAAACCTAAAACTAAGACCAGAGAATATTGAAATTGTCATCAAATAATCAGCTCTTAATTTACCAGACGTCTGTTACAAATAGCATTTCTATATTTTATGCAATGTAAGGAATGCTTGCAGAATCTGTTTTCTATCCCTCCTTGAAAAAGTATTCCAGCATACTCTTTAGAAGTAGCGAATATCCTGGTCTTATTTGATCTGGTCATATTTGATTTAATCTTCTCACACTATACAAAACCTTGTTTTTGTTTGAAAGACTGGAAAAAGCACAGGAAAAGACTGTAAAAAGAGATTTGGGGCTAATCCGAGAGGACAGGATCCAGTTTACATTCTTCATACAGATGTTCTGGTACAAGTTACACAGCAAGGCACAGACATCAGCAAGAATCTTGCCCATTTGGACACAATATGAACAAAATCAGCACATGTCCTTCTGTGTGCCACTTGAACTGTTTTCATGGAGGATAGCAACAATTGCTTCCTCAGAAACAACTACTGCTGGTAAAAGGTGCAGACAAGCCACCAGAGTAGTGGAAACATGGATCTGAGCTATAAAGTAGGAATTACTAATCTTGATACAAATTGTTTTGTCTCCTTTGCATGGACTATATTGGAATTACTCAGTTTCCAATGTGCAGTCCTTCCTACTGCTGGCAAGAGAAATAATGGCCCAGATCACCTACATCACTTTACACATGGAAGAAAACAGGATACACATCATAAGGGCCCTCAAGGACAAGACGATAATCCAAAACTTTTGGGGACCAACTGAGTATCTTCTCCTTTTCCTCATCTAGAAAATTTGCCTCCTGATCTGGTTTCTTCCTGCATCATGTGATGGAGAAGACATGAGCCAGCACTAGGGCTGAACATCTGTGTATGGTATAAATTCACGCCTGTATGGAAGCAGCTGATCAGTGCTTCTTCCCATAACAAGCATTCCCAGAAAAGAGCTGTATAAGGAGAGTATAAGTGTGTTGCCCATGCCATGGAAGTGAATGCAGACAGTGAGGCCACCCTGGGCTGGCCACCATGTGGATTTGTACCACTGCAACTGGGATGGAGAGCCTCTCACACACAGGACCCAGACCAAGGCAGAGAGGACTTCCTTCTGGTAGCAGATCAAAGAGAGCTGAAGAGAGTTACTAAAAACATTCATTTTTTATTAACTTGAAAAACAAATTTAGGCTATTTCTCACTAACATTTTTTTCTAATTCATCTGTCAGAGCCTTAAGATCAATTTATTTATAAATGTAGTTATACAGTTATCAATCGGACAATTGTATTTTCTGCATGTCCAGGCTAAAGTGAATCACCAGCACAGAAATCTAGCTTCAGTGGGTTTATGAAATACACTAATGTGCTTTATTCAATTGTTGTCAGTATATCTGTCCAACCAAATTGCACTCTTCAGAAGCTACACAGTTCAATGTCAAAGCCTTTTTAAGCAAATCAATACTGTAACCTTTAACAAAGAACCAGTCCTTCAGTTCCACACAGAATCCTTGCCTTTGAGACACAGAACATGAACAATTTAAAATACAAGAGGACAGATCCTCATCCTTTACTGTAAGTAAGTGGGAGTTACTCCCATACACGGCAGCACTACCACTCTGGACTTTCACTTTTTAAACTCAAGAGAAAAACAGCCAGGATAATGCAACACAACCTACAGAGTTCCTGGTCTCTTAATTAAACCCTAATTTCACCTAAGAATATACATGTTCAGGTTGCCCCATCTCTGGAAGTTCAAGGCCAGGTTAGATGGGGTTCTGAGCAATCTGGTTTAGTCAAAGTGTCCCTGCACACAGCAGGGACGTTGTAACTGGGTGATCCTTAGGGTCCCTTCCAAACAAAACCATTCTACGATTTTATGATTAATGAAAGTTTGACGAGCAGTCATCAAAAATCTTCCTTGGGGTTTAAATACAAACTCTGAAATGAAACTCTACATGGAGGCTGCTATTTCCCAGCCCAATTTCTGCATTCCCCTGGAAATGTTAAGCATTTTGTAACCCACTTTATACACTGGAGGATTTTGCTGGCCAAGAAAGGAAATGGCTAAAACATTTTTTTTTCAGAATAAAAATGTAAACCATGCTAGTTCAACATCTTGGTTACTCTATCATAGCAATGGTATGTATCCTATCCCAAATCCTTTTCATGCCAAATGCCCAGGAATTCACCTACTCATAAAATAATGGTGATTTTATATTACCCATCCCTTATTGCTATATTGCATAGGAGAGAGGGACAAAATTGGCACTGGAATTCCTGACAGGAAGTCAGTGCTCTGCTTTCATAGCAAGCAAAATCTTGGCAAATGGAATAGCCTAGCAAATTGTAACAGCAATGAAATGCAAATTAATGTCAAATGTTGGGTCTCACAACAGGCTCCATTATCTCAGTGGCAGGAAAAGCTATGTAGCAACACTTGATTTTGGCAGATATATGATACTCTTGTATGACTAAGATTTTTATACCCCTTGCTCTTTTAAATGCTTCTTCATTTGCTTTCATTTTTAATGCCACCTCTGAAAACCTAGAGCTCTACCTCTTGTCATGTTGGTGGTGTTGATACATCATTGCTCAGACATAGGCTGAAAAGACACATTCAAACTCCTTTTAGAAGAACTGAGTGTGGAACTTGGAGACTTGGCTAAAACATTTCACAGGACCAGCAGCAGCATACTGACCAAGATGAGGGAAAAAATCCACTCAGATGCAGGGTTGCAACAAATTCCTTCTCAAGAGAAAGCAAATTAGACTGGCAGGTATGGTTACCCTGAATCACTACTGCATCCCAAATGTTCTCCCACTGTGAGAAAACTGATGTTGTCCTTGCCCAGAGACAAATGTGCAGGTGCAACCTAATTCTTAATGAAGATGATTAATCAACATAATAAACCTGACCCTCAGTCTGAATTGTGACACTGTGACTCATATTAAAGAGCATTTTACTTCCCAAGAAGACACATTGGCTTCAATGCTGCCATTGAAGAGATAAAGGTCAGCTCAGCATGAACAAAAGTAGCACCTAGGCAGCATTTCTTTTCTTTTGGTGATTCAGAAATTCAGACTAATCAGATATTAGAAGGAGCACAATTCCCTTCAACAAAAGCAGTTCTTAGAACTGATCTGACATCACTAGTGATACAAATTGCAGTAGTAAGCAAATAAAGAAAGCTGCTGCCTTATTGAAAGTGCAGGTGGGAAATCATCCATTTCTCTCTGAGGAAAAGTAAAGTATTGTGAAAAAAAGAAATTATTCTTTTATTTTTGTAGCTGGTATGTTCTAATATGTTAACACTCATTAGCAATTTAACATTACAACACAAAGCAACTCAGATTATTATGCTAATAAGTTTGTGCCTGATCTTTTTAGAATATTAAATGTCCCTCTCTGAATGATACTTGAAAAGTCTGGTCCTTTCATGTTAATATTCTTTTTAGAAATGGGAATGTTAAAAACATGGTAGCTTCTAGGTGGTGTCTGGGCAATACACTCATCTTTCATTTCATACTCAGAAAGACAAACAGGTACTTGTAGGACATGATTCATTCACATTCTCTTTTAAATGTTTATTTTAGGGTGATACAAATTAATACATTTATATGTCTGTTTCTACATAATCTATGCATTTCTCCTTTTGTTCCATGAACATCATATAATGGTTTTGATGAAACTGCAGAAGATTTGCTACTGGGGAACACCAGCAACAAGCACTGCAAGCATTGCCCTTCCTTGATACTTCAGGGTGCTTTAGTACATTCCAAACCAATATTTGCAAATCAAAATCATGATGACCATCAACCTAGAGCTTGTCCAAGTCAAAGACTCAGTCTGAAAGAGTAGCCCAAAAATCTGTGTCACCTGCATGGTTAGAAACACAGTCATGTGAGGTTGTATACAATTTCCCTATTGGGGCAACAAAGACAAATTCAGCACATCACTTCAGCGGTGTTTACTTCCTACTACCTGTTGTCCTTAATTGCTGTCTCCCTGGACTGTGATACTATTAGCTGAATCAGAAAGAGAAAATCCTTATGAGAGGCAACTGGGGAAGGCAACACTGCTACATTGAGTTTGAGTTCCAGAGCCAGCGACCTGCCTACAGCCAATTGTTCTCCACTGCACAGCAGTGCAGCCTGAGCACCTTTCAGGATGGACAGAAGAATAATGTGTCATAGGAATTTTAAGGTCACTTGAATGGAGAGTGATTGGGAATATCTAGGCTTAGAAGGACTGGAATGGACAACTTCCAGTGCTTAAACTGCGTCTTTCTACCCTTTTTTTTTTTTGTTTGCAAATGGTCTGTCCTGAACCTGATTAACTTTTCCATATAAGAACATTACTGAAATGTATATGTTGCTGCATGTTTTCATTTCAAAAATTGGCATTGTCCCTCAAAATTATGCATCAGAAAAGCCATTTTGATACAAAAACCCCAAGCAACATTAGAAATAATAGAATGGGTTATTGTCAGTTATGTCTGATTCAGACTAGAAATACATTTACATTCTCATGCATACACAGTTTTTCAGAAAACACAAAATAAATTATAGCAATTTACTATAATGAAGTTTAATGATATTAAACCCCTCAAATGAGCTACCTGTAGATCACACATGAAAAAAAAAAGATTGCTTTGTGTCACCAGACTATTTTCAAAGGGTTCAGCAATAATTTCTTTGTTGTTTACAGTAAAAATGTCTGTTTAATTTTGTTAATAAGACTCTACACCACAGAAGCTGCATTTCTAGCAAAAATTTCCAATATCCTTGTGAAAAATTTTGAACGGAGCTATTATTCATTCCTTCTACCTGGCCTATTATATTCCCAGTGGAAACAATTTCCATTACAATTACATTTTTAAGAGTGTTGCAGGAAGGAAGCTCTAATAAACAAACAGGAGCCCAAATTTCTTGGTATTCATTCACAAGGTCTATTATTCCAGTATTTTACAGATAATTCACATAAAAAAAAAAAATCATGACTTGGCAACATACTTTTTCATTATTTAATGGTGATAGAGTCATTACATTGCAGTTATGTATTGCATGTTTTGTGACAGTTTACGCTTCCTTTCACAGATACGCTTGTTTTCAGCAACAATGCGTTAGGAACACACCGGGATTTGCAACACTGAAAAGGGGCACCATGGCATTGATGGCATTAAGTTTCTCAGGAAGGCCAAAATGTGCAAAGGGGTGAAAATGACAGATCAAAGACAAGTTCAATGATATGTCTGCCTTCCTCTGGGATAAATAGTGTTGGATATTGCATTGATGCTGGGAACAATTTTCATCTCTCCATTTACAACGAAATTTTGGGGCCACCATTTGGCTGGGGTCTCTCCAGTCATTCCCAGGGTGGCAATGGCAGCTGAAGGTGTTTCAGCAGGGGCCCCATGGTATTAGTTTTCTCACATCACACAGGAGCTGCTACGGTGACATGAGACTAAGGTGTGTATTGTAACTACAGAAAGAAAATTTAGCACTACTTTTCTAGGCATGGTTCACATTTTAGTTGACTGATCTCATGAAACTCTATGGAAAAAGCAGCAAAACATACTACATCAATTTTTCAGGTGTGGAATGTCAGGTCCAACAAAAGAGCAACTTGATATACTAAACTAGCATCAAGTACAAGACAGAACTGCTGGCAAGACTGATGCCAGGCTGGTGTTTGGTTCTCATATGCTTACTTCCTTTTCGTGACAGTCCTTATTGGGAAAGGGTTACAGTTTGGAAAGGCTTGCCAGCAATTTTTGAGGGAACAGTTTATTACAGAGAGCTCCTCTATAGAAGTATGGGCTTTGGATATGATTCAGTTTCTGGAATATGGTGCTTGAGTACTAGAGAGATGCTGGCTGGATTTTCAAGGACTGAAAAGACAAGTTTGACAGACTATTAAAAAATATATAAATAAAAAATCATCCTTTCTTATGAAACTTTCTTGCTGTTGTTCCCTTCTTGAATTGCCTTGTAAGAATGGAACCTTTGAAAAGCATAACAATAATGCTGAACTTAAACAGATGCTGAAGACATCTGAATAAATGATCTGGCATTGCCTCCTGTTGATTTCCAACTCCGTTTCAGTCAGTCAACTGGGATCTCACTTAATGAAACATAAAGAAGTAAGCAAGCTGTAGAAACAGCTTGCTTGCTTGCTTGACTGTATATCATGAAATTTGGAAGGCAAAACATTAAAGAAAAAATCTAAGACATAAATTGCCTTTTAATACTGCTATTTTTAATTGAGACTCAAATGGCCTCTCTCTCACAGTTTCACAATAAACTGTGACCAACGAACCCATGCTTTATTCAGCCTGCATGAGTAGGCAGCCTTTCCTGAACGCTCTGTTTTTATTAAAATAATGGTTTCTAGCTCTATTTGCTGCAGATGAAGAGGATATAAGACAGAAGAACAACATGTCACAGGGGCTGGGAAAATAGTTGTACATAAAGATACTGGCAGCCTTCAGATTTACTTTCATCTCATGGTTGACAGGTGCAAGTGCATGGCATTGATTATAGCACATTCTTTCAAATTCACTTGTGAGACCTAACTGTGAATATGTGAATGGTTTGTGAACAGCTCTTTTCACTCTGTCAGATCAGATCAAGAGCAGAATTAAAGATTGTGATGCTAAGTTGTGGTAAAAATCTCTGTACTATATGGTAAAATCTATGTACCGCTTCACACATACCTGTATTGATTTGTGGCATGCTGCTCAACTCTGTAATTATATACCACTAAAATTTGAGTCATAGATAGGATTCTATAATATACAGATAAGCATTGTGTCACAAACTACCGCAAAATGCATGGAAAATCTCAAATTCTGGATTTATAATTGATGCTTACCCTCACTGCCAAATGAGTGAGATCAGAGGTCTGTGTTGCCCTAACTTCAGTACAATTGTAAGGATGATATCTTTACCCAGGTATTACTTATAATCCAAGTGGGAAAGTTGTCTGTTATCTGAAGACACCTGTGGATGAATGTGCAAGGCTTCAAAGAGCAAGATTTTGCAAGACAGAACTGGTGTGAAGCCCTGCTAGTGGGAAGCAGACAAGACTGTGACTCAAGCCATCAGCAGTGTTAGTTCCTCTCTTACCACAGAATTAGGCTCCAATACTTGATGTTTCCACTCAAGACACATAAACCACTTTAGTATTCTTCAGTGAAATCTGGTTCTGCATTCCCAGTTTTCCCCATAGATACATGGGGAGCCATGCATGACACAGGACAACATGATGCCATTCAGGGGTTCAGGTGTAAATCTCTCATGGCATGTCTTGAGAAGTACTACCCAAAAGCAGGCTTATGATAAAAGTCTTTCTTGCTCATTAGAATTGCTCTCATCTAGAGAATATTTGTGCAACATCTACACAGGTTATTGATTTAATTTCAAAGAACTATCTAACTCCTTCAGTCAGTCCTTCTTCACTGAGTTTGGGATGGTGGAGGTTTTGACAAGAAATGTGGAACAATTATTTGATAATAGAGGTAAGAAAGTCTTCTCAGATATCCAGAGAGAAGACAGCTTTATCAGAAATTCTATCCAGTTACTTTGAGCCTTGTCTTGGAGTCAGTGGTGTGTAGTATACATAGATACTAGCAGTATGCATCCATCCTTTCTCTGGGGAGCAGTGCTTTCCTTTTATCCTGTTAAGATTTAATTAGGTGAAACACTAGACCAAACTTCTCTAGCACATAAACTCATCAATATATTTTCATCTGTAACTGGCCCTATCTCAGGAGAATTACAGGAACCCAATAAGATACATCAATTCTTTTCTTGTTTGCTAGTAAGTGTATAAAGCTGAACTACCATACCAAGAATCAGTAAGTCAATTCTTACCTTCTTTCATCATTTTGTCTTTAGTTTTCTCTTGAAATCCAACCTCTGCCTTTCAGACATTTAATTTATGTCAAGAAGTTGCTAAGAGTGAAAGGCAAACACAACTAACTGACAGCTATACTCCAGAGAACTGCAATATCTATTCTGGAACCAGTCACTACATTTCAAGATTCAGTCAAGAATTCTCCCAGGAGCCCCTGGTTCAGTCTAGCTTTGGGTATATTTTTTTTGACATAAACAAGAGAACATATGTTATGCTACTAAACGGCAGCACTTCCTAGCTGAACGGATTGTAACAGAGAACTCTCGTACTCGTGCCCTTGCACATGGGACTGAGTTGTGGTGTGGTACAAGGCCTGCACTCTCTGCTCAGGGTGCTGCAAAGCCAGGCTGCCTTGAATTTCAGCAGCGTGCCTGGCTCAGACCAAGAGTACCTGGCATCAGATCTTTGCCCTGTAACCAGGAAAAATGAGAAAACATAAATAAAATCAGTCCATTTTTAACTAGGGTTTGACTGAACAATAATAAGTCTCAAGAAATATAAAAATGCTGCATATTAAATTTCTTGTTTGTAATACCAATATGAGTCTCATTCATTAAAACCATCTCTATTCTGAGTTCTTGAAATCATAGACTAACCTGTGCCCCAACTGGGAGCCTGGAAGGGAAAACCTCCAGTCATATCAGTTCTCTAGGAATATGTTGGGCTTCTCCTTTGAACAGAACAAATTCTATAATGAAGACCTAGTCTGGCTTTTGCATTCTGATTATTTAAAAGTAGATGTTCATAATGTCACTTTGTACTTTGACAAAGAAGACTGTGTGACAAGGTCCAAATCCTAGTGTCTTTACTCAGTGAAGCAGAGCCCAGCAGCAGTTCCATGAAGTCTGTAACAGATTAATCTAATTTAGCCAAGAGCGTTTTTAGGCCTCACATCTGCAAGCCCTTTTCTATCTACTTAATATTATGAATATGAACAGTCATGGAGATTGCAAAAGTTAGTTGGAGTGTTTTTTTTGTGTGTTTCACCTATTTCAAAGTATCAACTATTTCTGAACTGTGGTTAGGACTAATTCTTAGTTTAAATCTTTGTCACCATGACATGGTCATTACTAATTACTATTGGTGAACTTAATTTAATGAAATTTAAATTTAATTTAAAAGAAGCATGTTTTCATTTCTCTTTTTTCCCAATATTTTAATCCTCAACATATCATCAGCAAATTTTTTTGTTGGTCCAAACTCCTGCAGTTCCTCTCTAACCTACGTCATCTGAGAACTTGAAACCATAAATTAATTCAAATTACATCTTTTATAAGAACAGATACACATCGCAGATTGCTGCAGCACTGTACTGATTACTGACTTCCTAGTATTAATATAACTATACGTAGATTTATAATTATAATGCAATACTGTAACAGTTTACCTGATATCTTTGCTAATTAAATATGGCATTCCTAATACTGTACTTTGATTAAATAATTTATAATAATGGATTCGCTCCAAATGGTTGGAAGCACTAAAGAAAATTAATTTAAAAATTAGTAAATTGATCCTCATTGAATAAACCCATTCAAATATGCAGCTAATTTCCTGCTAGTTTTTCAGAGCCAATTTTATTAATCATATCCATAAGAAAAATCTAAAAAGGGAAAGCATGAGAAATAAGAGACCCCAAAGAAGTACAAGATTTTGCACATGGATATCCATAATGTCCCTAAGAATGCCAATGTAGTATTTTTCTGTGGTTTCGGCAGGGAATAATTAGTTTGTTGTTGGATTAATCATGTGAGGTGGATGAATACTAACAATTCCATGAAATGTTAAAAAAATTACAGAAAAAGCCTATAGCATTTCCAGAAAAAATGACAGTATATTTTTGTGCATAAACTACATGATCACACACACACCAGTTTCACGCAGTCTTGGCTACTAATCATCTAATTAGGAAAATACTGGACTTTTGCCTGACGTGTTCACCAGTTTTGCCATCTTTGAAAAATGGAGGAGTTGTTTAATTCCTAGAAGTACAGCTCAGAGGGATATAAGCAGTTAGTGAAATATTTGTATCCCGTTAAGGAAGGTCATTTTACATGAACTCTTACTGTCAAACAGCTTTTTGCCTCACTCTTTTTCACTCTAGCCTATGACCAGCAGGACTGCCTCCTTCACTCATCCTTGCTCCCGGGCTTTTCCAGGGTCTATGGGGCAATTCCTCCCTGGCAAAGACCTAGATAGCTGGACTTGCTCATCAAGGTAAGGTAATCAGTGAAAGGAAGGATGCATTCAAACTTTTAGCTACCTCTAAGGCTTACTTTGCTTCCCCAATCCTCTTATTGTACCCTCAGAAAGATGCACAATAAGAATATGAACTAGTAATCCCTTCAGAACCTTGGTATATTTGAAAATAAAGCAAAATAAAATAGAATCTGCCTTATTCCCAAAGACTGACTCCACCTTTCTGATTTTACCAGCCCAATGTACTCATAGAACAGGAAAATAATCAAAGAACATAAATTAAATTAATTGCTATATTTCTGGAAATAGCTTATCATTCTATTAAAGTTCCAATTTGTTATCTGCCCAAATGATAAAGACATTTAGCTAATGACTGCTTTTGCTTCAGGAAGGAAAGTAACAGAAGTAGGACAGGAATACTACTGGCTTATTAATTTTCACTACTTCAATGACATGGAGTCTCAAAATTAGGGCTACAGCCTTACCATGATAACTACAATGCAAACTGGTAGAGCACCTTGTTTAAGAGGGTGCCAAGGCACACACAGGACTCAGGTTACACAAGTGGAAGAAACGATGGAAGAAAAGAGCATGATAAAACAACCACAGCTCACAGCCCCCCAGATGCTTGCAACACAACTTACTTAACAGGAATATTCAGTTCTGGTCATTTGAATTGTTTAGTACTATACACAGTGGACTCATTTCACAGCTGCTTGGAACAGTGTTATCCGCATTGCCTTTGTATTTACTCTGCTGCCTTGGGAGGCTTGAAGGATGAAGAGGCTAGATGGAATGAAATTAAATGTTAAGTTACAACTTTTATCTGTCTGGGTGTGCATAAAATTCCTTCAAGCTACAAAACTGACAAATTTGCTTAGATTATTTTCCTGAACTTCCTTTAATTTGTAATTAAAAGGTATACAGAAAATGGAAGTGTGGCAGATCTCATTTTGAAAAAGAAAACATAGCCTTCACAGAGGATTTCATACCGAGACACAGTATCAGAATAAACTTAGTTAGCTGAGATATATTTGACAGAAAGAGTATCTCCCTCCAAACCCCAAGAGAAAGACAGACTGGTTTGCAGAGAGAGAGAGCCCTCCCTGAAAGAGCCTGTGAACACAGTTAAAGGGAATTTTTGACTTATGGAGGACCAGCTCCTGAGTGTGTGTGTGTGTCTGTGTGTGTGTGTTTGTGCATGTGTGTGTTTATGACTCTGCCAGACAAGAGTTTTCTTGCATTCATGAATTCAGGTTAACTCATAAGAAATTAGAATTCGTGTCTTGTCTCAAAACCACAGCCAGCACAAGGTCTGAGTCACCTATTTCAGAGAATAATCTCATAAAAAGTAATCACTAGCAGAATTACAAACATTTCCTTGTGCCAGACCTGCACACATTTTCTTTGAGGTTGGTTTCCAAAAGCAGTCCAGATTAATATGACAGCCTACTCCCTAGAAGGGCATTGGAGCAGATAGGGGAATGATGTAAAAGAACCAAAATGAGATTTGCTTAGTACATTATCCTTCTTTTGACACTCTTGGGGACTTGGTGGGAATCTGTGGAGAGGGATAATAGCAGCAAAATACAGCAGTAAAGCTGAGTTTTCAACAGCTATTGATCTGTGCCTTCAAGTTCAGCACTAAGGCTTGTATTTTGAAAACATCCTGCCTCTTAAGGCCTCTTTCCCAGCACCTAAATCCCCCTGAAAAAAGGAAGAGAAGTGTCACAGCAGCAGGTTAAGATGAGGTTTCAAGGGAAAAGGGGTGTATGAGAGCCCTCAGAATAGGTACAAATGGGTGAAGTAGAAGCAATGCATCTGGCTGTTCATGCTTTGAAACACCTAAATCCTTTTTCCAGAATTAACCCTTCTAACTTAGGCCACTAAAGTCAATGGTATTTTACACTGCTTTGTCTGAGTTTGCACGTGTAAGCTGTAGCACAGTAGCGAAATAGGTCTTCACCTTCACAGGTCCAATCAACCCCTCTGCTACAAGACTATCTTTCACTTTACACCAATACAACCTTTACACTTTTCCTACTCCCATCACAGCCAAATTCAATCCTATTGCAATAGGCACATTTAAAATACTGAACTGCTGGAAGATATTGCAGATCAGTACATTTAGACTGATGTCTTTTGAGTCTGCTACCCTGTTATTTTTGAATGTCATACAAATACTTTGCTGCACCACTTAGTCTATAATTTTAGTACTAAATATGACAGCAATAATTCTAGAAATGAGAGGTATTTACTATAAACAAATCCACAGAATAAGATCTACCATCCTCCAGAATCAATTTTTCTATCAGTTATGCATATATTACTGACAGTATAATCAGAAGCTATGGAGTGTGTACCATGTGCAGAGCTGGAAGCAGCAGAAGGGACGCTTCTGTCAAGTTGGAGTCCTAGGAGCAGGATTCAGGTCCTCAGAGCAGATGCACCCATCTACTTCTCCAACTACAGGGAGAGCCCCTGTTGTCCTTGAGCCTGAGGCTGGAAAAATGGCCTCTGGAGTAGGAAGCTGTCCTGGTTTTGGAGACAAAACTCTTAGGAGGAAACGTTCCAGCACGAGTGCCTCCCCCAGGGAAAAAAAAAAGGGGGACCTCCCCCTTTCCTCTGCCAATAAAACAAATTAACAAAAGCAAGTGAAAGTGGGAAAAAAACCCTGAACTATTTATTAACACAAAACACAACTGGAACAAAAACAAAGAAAAAGGAAAGGGTGCCCACAGGGAGGCGACAGCTGCCCCCCCAGTCTATGGGAGGGGAAGGGGAGTCCACACAGCAGGCTGCTGGAGAAGGGCAGATGGATAAAACCTGTCGACTCCTCGTCAATGTCGGCTCTCCTCCTCACAGCAGGCGATGCTGGTGGGTTTCTGCGTCCCTTCGCCCCTGCGCTCACCGGCCTGGCCTGCCTCAGGGTTCGGACCGGCGGGGCCGCCCCGCAGGCCCCCGGTCTGGAGAGAAGGGAAGGAAAGCAGGAGGTCAGGGGAAGGAAAGGGGAAAACAAACAAACCCTTTTCCTAAACCAGCAAGAAATGGAAAAAACCAGAGAGCGAGCGAGAGAGCCCCGCAGCGTGTCCAGCGCACTCCCCCAGCCCGGCAGAGCCGCTGCCCCCGGGCCGTTGGGCCGAGCCGTTCAACCGACCCGCGCCTGGGCCCGAGGCGCTGGGCCCGCCCCGGGCCCGCCTCAAAGGTGTCGATACCTTGGGCACTGAGCAGGGGGTTATGGAATAAAGGAGCCTCATAACATCACCCCACGACAGAAGCTCAAGCCCTGCTGAGGCAGCTGAGCAGACTGTGTGGCACGAGTGAGTTTGCACCAGAGATTGATAGGTTCTGCAGGAACCAGAGTCCCACACTGCACAGGAGGAGGTACGGCCAGAGGCTGAGAATAGGAACTTTCAAGCACAACTGGAGATGAAAATCTGTGACTTTTGAAAGCAAGGATGCTCCCTCTCCAACTGCAGATGTTTATGGCAAAACTGTTGAAGCCAACAGAAAAACTTTCTTAAAGAAGAGAAGTTGGATGGAAGAGGAAGGGAACATGCCTGTAACTTATGAACTGGAAGAGATGAGTGTTAGAGATATTAAAATCATAAGGGGAAGACAATTAGGGAAGAAGTCTGTGATGGACAAGTTGACAATTCTGGGAGTCACCTGTTACGGTTCTAGGGCTTATTTGTTACTGTGATGGTTGAGTTAGAAATGTGGGGAGGGGTTTGATTGGTTGGGTGGTGCATGATAGATGAATTGGTATTATGAATGCGTTTGTACGGGTGTAATATTATAGTGTGAACACTAGATGGGGTGGTAAAGAGGAAAAGTGGTACCCGGAGAAGAAGGAGAACACTCTGGAAGGTGATTCTATACAGATGATGTCAACGCCCTGGACTAAGATTGGCCGAAGAACTGACAAATCAGACGACGCCTTGGGAAAATGATTGGACAGGAATGTTCCTCGTAAAGAACCGACCAGAGCCCTGGAAACGAGCCAATCATACAAAGGAGCCAAAAATCACCGATCACAGATGGACAGAGGGGATAAGAACTGTTCTGGGGCTTTGCCCTGGGTTCTCTTGCGGATTTTGGAGTCAAAGGGAGCACCCAGTGTGTCACACTGATTGTGGGTTGTTATATTGTTATTCTGGCTTGTCGTGTGGAGCCTGGGCTTATCCTGGGCCTGCTGCCCTCAGTTCGTTTCTTAATAAAAATGAGGGGACTTTTATTTAAAAAGTCTTAGCTCCGTTTTTAACAAGTCCAGGTGTAAGCATTGTATGAAGTAATGTAGCCAGACAGTAAAAACAGGACATACTAAAGGCTGACATCAAAACAAGCTGACCACCATGGGCTAACTAAAGGATCAGTCACAACACCTGGAGGTCTGCAGCAAGCAATAAAGGGCTCAAAGCCACTTTGTGTCCTCTATTGTCCTCCCACACTGACCTGTGAGGATAAACAACAGCTTGGTGTGGGCCCAGAGCCACCACCAAAGCTTACTGCAGTTCCCCTCGGCACTGTGCCAATCTTCTTTCCTGGAAACCTCTTACTGCCATCCTGACACCAAGGCCAAAAGGCAGTTACAGAAAGTTGTAATTTCCACCACCTATGAAGATCATGCTGTTCCTGAGGACTGAGGCAGCCTGAGGGCTGCTGCCATCTGTGTTTGGGTGCCTTTCAACCACAACTTCCACGTTCTCTCCCCTTCTTCTTTTCTCTGCCCTCTGTAGAATATCCTCAGCTGTGAGACTCCATGGCTTCCTGTTGCATACCCTGCTGAATGCCTGCAGCAGCATGGAGACAACATGCTGAAGCAA
Source organism: Daphoenositta chrysoptera (assembly GCA_013397915.1). NCBI lineage: Eukaryota > Metazoa > Chordata > Aves > Passeriformes > Daphoenositta > Daphoenositta chrysoptera. Next base: position 58,028 of record VZRO01004183.1, on the reverse strand, counting down.
TAAAAAGGGGAAGTACAGGTCTTTTGACCCTACTCTCCATCAGAGAGAGAGAAAAGGAAGCTGGTCTATCCTTGAGTGTCTGATGGACTGCACAGCATTACGCTACTGGTTGCTTGCAGACATTGCTGAACAGATCCCAGGTTATCCAGGACTCAGTTCAGGCAAGGTGACGTCCACTGCTCCTGCCATAGCCAGCTGGTGTGAAGGGCAGATGGAGTCGGGCTCCAAACAGGCAACTTTCTCCGCCTCATCCCCCACGGCAGAAGGGAGCAATGAGCAGCTACCAGCAGCCTGCTGTGCCCCAGAAACTCTGTATTCTGTGACCTGCTGTCCTCTGTGGCAGCCAGGAGGGAAGGACCAGCCTCGGGTGTTGGAGTGGTGAAGAACAGCGGGGTAAAATGTTCATGCTAAGCAGTGAGAGTGGAAGGAGCAGGCTCCTAGAGGGAAATTGCTTCCTCATGGTGATTTTCTTTTTTTTTTTTTTCACTGAATGGAGAGTGGGACAGAGCTTCCTGCTGCTCCAAGAGCCTGGGGGAGCTGATGAGGCCTGAGCACAGCAGACATGTCCCTGTAGGTTCCACGACATTGCTCTCACCCTTGGCTGCCTGTCCAAACTGAGGAACAACTGAGTTCCTGAGCTACACAGGCTCTGCACAACATTTGGATGCCCCACAGTTTGGTAGGTACGCCAACCCAGACAACAGTTTGTCTTCATCCCCTGCTCTGCTGAGAGAAGATGATAAGTGCCGTCCCATGAAACCCCAGCTCCACTGCCATGATTATTCCCTGACAAACAAGATCCCTAGGAGTATGGGAATAGGTGAGCAAGCCTCTGGAACAGGACTGCAAATATTTTGCACAAATTCAGCCCCAGGCTAAAGGCAGGCAACCCTGGTACTTTCCAACAGAGTGTTGTTTGGGCCACTCTATCTGCTTATCACTCTGAAACAGAAGAAACCCTCTGAAACTGCTTGTTTCTCTGGATGTTCATGGGGCAATACACGGTCTGCAGTATGACTGCTTGTTGTATCATGTCATCAGCCCTTTGTTCTATGCTCCCTGCCAAAGGCATCTTCAAACTCTCCATAACCGGTATACCTGCTATTTCAGCCCAAAAGTATGGTGAAATGTTTCATCTTCAAGAATGCAACTTTGTCTCTTTATCAGGTATCAGATACGAAGGCTGTGAATAGACGGTCCTCAAGTCCTAGACCCTGCCTTTTTGTTCTCTGGTCATTTTTCTATATTCAGTGGAGTCAGTGAAAGCCTGCAAATTGTAACAGGCCCCAGATTTCATGCTCACTCCTTCTGAGCCCAGCATCCATCCCTGTGTAACGGATTCAAAGCAGCTATGCCACAGATGGAAATGTAGTTTGGGGAAGCGGACATGTCTTCACAGTGTGACAACAGCCATGAGTAGAGTCCCTTTTTGACTAAACACCGATTAATGTAAAAGCAGATCTATAAAGTTATTTGCATGTTCCAGTAGCCAAACCACTCTTGCAGTCAAAAGGTGAGCTTAAGTCTTCTTCTTACTTCGTTAATGCACCCATCACTGGCTACAAAGAAATCCAGATGCAAACATTCCCTGCTCCAAGATTAAGTATTTTAGGAGTCAGCATAATTTATAGGAGAGGATGGATCAGGATTATAGATTCTAGTTTCACAAAGCCAGTTTCTGCATACTTTGACTAATAGTCCTTTTCAGGAAAATTTTATTCAGAAGAAGATATAAATACATATGTAAATCTGAGTGTGCATTGAGGTCTCATTGCAATCAGCAAAGCCAGAGATAATTTAAGGGAGTCAGATTTAGGCCTTCATTTTCATGTTTTCCTAAATTAAAACCAATGGGAGACAAGTTTTAACAGGACCATTGACCATGAATTGGACCATTATTGTATATTTCGGAACTCTTCATTGTCTGCTGTGCACTTTATGTTCTTATCACATTTGCTCTGCATCTCTTTCCTTGCACATGCACCATGAGGACTTTTAAGCACCAATTAATAGCTAAGTAGAGGAGATGACAGATGGTTTAATTTAGAAATAGGAAATATTTAACATCCACATACAGCAGCATTCTGCTCAGCTGTCACTCTTCATCACTCCTCTCTGCATGCATGTTAATTATTACGGTTACATATACCTGCTTGTCTTAACTAGCAGACATGCACATTGTTGATACTAGTTAACCTAAGGCAGCATTTAAACTAGTGGCGACTCAGGGTGCTACTCATTAATCAGATTTCTGCACTGTCTCTCATAGACTCCTGGATTCCTGTCGGAGCTTTGAAATTCAAGGCAGGATTTCTCTGTGTCAGGTAGTAACTCGACCACCTAACAGTAGTAATAGTAACTAGTATTAAAAGTGGCGACAAGTGCAGCTTCAAGAGAGTGCTTTCATACTGATCTCTAATCACTCTCTCAGGTCCTTTATCACTTTCTCAGAAGAATACTGGGAACCATTTTGCTTTCACAGTTTCATGTCACCACAAATCTCTATTTGCTAGATAGAAGTGCAAAAGTGCGCAAAGCAATGGTGAGCCTGTGGAGATGCCAGCTGCAGCTTCGGGGTGCAGGTGTGCCAAGACAGAGAGCAGTTCTTCTCAAAATGCCTCTCATTAGTCCTTATCAACGGTTTAAAATATCACATTTGTGGACAGTAGCTAAATGACACCAGATAAAATCAGTTCTTTTTCAAAAATTATCATAGAAGCATTAATAAAAGGTTGGAATTTGATGACCAAAGTGTAGCAAATTTCTGCTGAAGTTACAACCGAGTCACTTAAGCTCTAACTTGCTTTCAAATATGAACCATGGCATTAGATGGGCACTTGACCTTCATCTTCCACATTTCAAGTCTCAAACTAAATATTTGCATTTTCAATATGTGATGAAACAACAACAACAAAAAAAAAAAAAACAAAAAACCAAAAAACCAAAACAAAGCAACCTCTATGCACAGCATTTAAGTACAAATCTCGATTCAGGTTTTTTGTGTCCCCTTATTTAAGGAGATGCAGGATCTGGTTTCCAGTTTGCAGGGCAATCTGATCATACAGCAACATCTAGTCCACCAACTACCTAGAAAATAACCCCCCCCATTTTCAGGTCTATTCTTTTTATCAAACTACTGAAACCAATAGTCTTCTATACATTACTTCACCTTAGATGTTTCCTCAGGGTTTGATGGGGAGCTGATTACTGAGATAGAAAATTAATTAGGAATAGTGTTCAGTGTTATATCCACATGCTATAGGATATTTTTTATTCCTGTTTTCATATTGCTTTCTTTTTATTTCCATTACCAAAAGGTAAAATTGTGCACAGAAGCCTGACTGAGGGACTTGTATTTACAATTACATATTTGTATGCAAAGGAATATCTATTAGAAAGGAAATTGGCAGATTTCAGGTCACTTTAGCTTGGATGCGCCTAGAAACAAGAATTTCCTTTTTTAGTGCTAAAGTTAACTGAAGAAGAAAACTTCCTTTTAACTAGATTCCTCATACCAATTTTATTAATAGTTTGATACCCTTAGTGCCCATAGCACTGTGATAAATGTAAATTTAGAAATGGCTAACACAATTCAGGAGGCTGAATGGTTGTTGACAAAGTACTTGCACAGATTTGCATGATTCTAAGTTGCTGTGAGAGCACTTAGAGAGAAAGGAGAGCTGTGAAGTCCATTAAAACTTCAAAATTACTTAAATTGAAGCAAATATTGATACTAAATGGCATAAGTGAGATTACACATGGAAGAAGGGACAAAGGCAAAGGAAATTGACTTAATATCTTCTGCTTGCAAATCACAAGGGTGACTGAATTCTCAAGGAAAAAAGTGTCATTTCTATATCACATGGAGAACTAGGAGGACCACAAATGATTACCCGACTAGAGAGTTCAACTAGCTCTTTTCAGCCAAATGATCTCCTCCGCTCCTTTTCATTGGCATGTTTTACTCTCAAGACTTGCACCTCCACATGTGCCAGTTGACCTACAGTCCAGGTGGGAAGGGAGGAATGGCCACAAGGGGAGGGGTTGGCACACATCCTAGCTCTGGCAATGGGGAGTCCATCATTGCTCACACGGCCAAAGAGAACAACAAACTTGCTCCATACATTTGCTGTTTATACATCCAGTGGTATCTTCCTATTGAAACTGTGCAGTTCTTGTAAATCTTCCTGCTTCTCAGGATGAACGTAACCATAATGAAATGGACAGATTACATTAAGTCCCTGACATTGCTCCCCAAGCAATCCAAAACATGTTTCCTGTTTTCAGTAGAAAGGAATGGAAATAATAAAGAGAATTTTAAACTTCTTGTGTTAGCATGGGAAACTGAGACCAGAATGCTGTTCAAAAGCATTTAGGAAAAGCAAGGAATGCTGCTGAGTGAACGGGTCAAAGACACTGCTAAAACAAAATATTATGAATACTTTACCTTGTTGGAGTGGAAAATTTAGAATTCATTCATTATTCTGAGCAGAAAGCTCTGTAATTGACTTCTCTTGTGATGAATACTGAGTTTGTGACCAAAGGATTTGGGTGGAGAACAGAAAGTAAATTTTAGCTGAAAATAAATTTGCTAAAATTGCACAACATTAATCACAAATGAAAAATTCACCAGAAATATGAACTTTGGTTCTCTGAAACTTCATGCAGAACTGTTATTCATTTTGGGCTGAAAAAAATGAGAAGTGCAAGATTTTGCCCTGTTTTATAAAAAATTGTATTTTTTCTCTGCCATTTGCCTAAAGATCATGACAACAACCCACTGTACCTCCAAAAAACCCACAAACCCCAGGAAATTAGAAGTCTTCATCATTCTGCCAAAATGGGTTAGCTCTGTTGGGGTTCCTTTTTTATTCTCAGGTCAACCTCAAACATTTTTTAAGTCTTATGTTCTAAGGACTGTGGCTTACATACTCTGATTTTTTTGTGTGCCAATGTTTAGGATAAAATCACATATGTCTGAAGGTAACACAGATTTTAGTATTCCGACAAAAGGAGAGAATTTGAAAATAACTGGCCTGTATTTCATGGGATGTGGGAAGGATACCAACTATCACTGTCTAGCTGAAATGTTCCACAGACTGGACCCCAGATAAAACAGATATAACCCCTCTGTAACAAGAACTACAAAGAGCCTGGAAGATCTGCTTTTAAATCTTGTGTCTGGTGCCCTTTTCAGCTGGCCTGGGGATGTAGCTCTCCGTTCCTAACAGTTCCATCATCGTTGATAGTCTGTCTCAGAATAAAGATTGAAAAGAATGGTTCAGCAAGGAGACACAGGCACAACTCAGTTTCCATTACCTCTGTCTGGCTTGCAGCAGCAGAAACTCTTTTTTACATTTCCAGTCCCTACTTTTACTATAAACCCCAGCCTTCAGACGTGTGGCTGCTGCTTCAGCACCTGCCATGGAATTTTCTAAAATCCTGTATTTCAACACCTCTGCTGCAAAGACAACATAAATGAAGAATCAGACTAGACTAGCATTTCACCAGGAAACCTGCAGTCAGGCAGGGGAGCTAACAGACTAGGTATGGCACAACAGGAGAACAGGCATGACCAGCGATGTTAATTTTCACTGCTGTTCCTGAGAGTGACACTGATGAATGACTCACTTCAGCCATTCCTGATGCCTTCTGCAGAGCATTGACTGGGAATGCGAACTGTTCTCTTCTGGCAGGCACCCCAGGGAAGCAGAAGTGAGAATCCCAGAGTCTTTCCATGAGAAGAATTGAAACTTATGTCAGGGTTTATTCCTGAATCGGAGTGATTCAGTCTTTGGACTACAAATGTAGGCAGCTGACTAATATCAGTCATGTATGTAGAACTCAGAAACAATATTTGATTGAAAATGGAAATCCTGACTAAAGCACTCTCCTAAAACCAGCAAGGAGCTGCATTAACTAATTTTGAAAAATTCCCCACACTAGTGAGTCAGAGGCACTCATATTTCTCCTCATTAATTTGTTGGGGAGACTGAAAGAAGCCTTCTTAGTACTGCCATGACAGTGTGTTCCAATAATTTCTCAACAATGCCACTTCCACTCTGTAACAAATTTACATGCTGTTTGCAATTGCTCTATACATAGGAATTTAAAAACAGTAATCCATGCTTCTCTATTACCAGGAAAAAAATGAATTTATTTCTCAGATAAAAACAACATAAACAAAGCAAAAACTTCTGGAATATATTTGCTTTTGAAATGCAAATCTCTGAGAGGGTAATAAATTCAAGTGTTCAAGGATCTTTCCAGCTGAGTATTTTTTAATTACACAAATAATGTTCTTCTCAATTTCCACAAAGAGAGGTCATTTCTCACAAAGGATAATCAAGAACTTTGGATTGGCCAATCCAAACCTGCCATCGTACACACACCCCCAGTAATTTAAAGAATGAGTGACTGAAACCTTGGGCGTGCTTGGCAACTCTCAATTAAGTCCGTCAAGAGAATACATTTCCATAAATATTTTGATTCCAATGATGTAAAATTTTCTTAACAGAGCAGTGCTTCATAAAAAATGTTTAAGACGGGCCTACAAAAACCTTTAATCCAACTGTTTCTTAGATCACATGAATAATTGCATTTTTAAAACCAAACCAGAACAATGTTATTGCAGGTTTTTTAATTTTTAGAAGAACTTATTAAGGAGCAAAAAAAATCTTGAGGAATAAATGAGCAGCTTTAGTTTTCAACATTAGCATTGAAAAGCAGCAGAAGAGATACTGAAAAATGAAAACACTGTTCCACTGCAGAAAAGAAATTGTTCAAGCTACCCTCACAATTTCCGTTCCGTTTGCTGTGCTTTTAACTCAAAATCAATGAATTTAGAATAGCCTGCAATAGTAAATAATTGGAAATTCATTCTATGTCTAAAAGACTGTTAGAGGAGACACAGCTGTGCTGGAAACAAGTCTTATCAATATTGTATTCTGAGTTTTGCAACACTTGAAAAGATACAGAACAATAATTTATTTTCTCTCTTTCTGGGAGATGAGTTTGTGCTCTTTTAAAAAAAGTGAAAGAACTATTTTACTTAGAACAGTGAAGCAAAGCATTTTGTGCCATCTTTGACATTTAGCAAAGGATGTAAAGATTGTGTTTCTAGAACAGCAAAGTGCCATAAAACATAGAAAAAATGTCAACAGTGATGGATAGATTTTAGAAGGAATGTTTACTTTAATGACTGTCACAATAATTCTTGGAAGCAGAAGTACAGATAGGAACCAAGACTAAACATAAATGTCATAAGAAGGCAAAACAGTAAGAAAACATTTTTTTTCCCAGGAATATTACTAAATTTGTGTATTTCAGTGAGATATTTTAGTACTGTTAGGAGATGATTTTCTTAACTTATATAGAAGCTTTGAAATGTCATGTCATATCTCACTTAACTGATTTATAGACCTGAAGTCCTATGTTAGGAGGATAGTCTGCCTTATTCAGAGCAATTAGGTATTATTGGAATCTAGAAGAATTGTGAAAGAACTCAAAATATAATTTTTTTGAGAAAGAGATGTCTTACAGTTAGCATTGTATTTTTAACACACACTGGAGCATTTAATCAATACCTCTGTTCTGAATTCACATTTTATTTGTAGTTTTTTTTTTCTTTTACTATGAAACTATGAGAACTAAAATATTAAGAAAGTTACCACAACTGTATTTTGTTTTAACCATGTAGACTGATTCCTTTACTCCTACTCTTTCATTAACCATTATGTGTACTATGACAATATCCAGGAGACTTTGTCATAGATCAGTGTGCCGGGTCGGCCAAATTAGAGGAGAAATATCCTCTGAGGGAAGGCAGATTACCACCACCTTTTTCCCAAACTTAGGTTCGGGAAAGAAAAAAAAAATTCCTCGAAGGAAAGTGAAAGAGAGAAACACTATTTATTAAACAAACACACAGAAAGGGTAACAAAACTAAATAACAAAACAAAACAAAACAAAACAAATCAAAATAAATCTCTCCTTGTGGAGAGAAACCTGGAAAAATTCAGAGTCTTCTTTGGCCTCTTCCCTCCTCAGAGCTGGGTCGATGGGGGCCTCTTCCAGGAGGCCTTGGAAAAGGAGTTCTCTCCTGGTGTGGTCCGGTGTTGTAGAACAGTCCCAAAAAAGAAGAAGAAGGAAGAAATCCAAAAAAGGTCTCAGGAAAATTCTCTTTCTCTGGAGAAAGGGAGCTGAGAGCTGTCTGAAGAGCAAGGTCGCTGCCCTCCTCACTCCGCC
>VZRO01004183.1:28191-48994 GCA_013397915.1 Daphoenositta chrysoptera | reverse complement strand
TAGGTCTCCAACCATCCTGTGGTGGCTTCTACCATTGTGAGCACGTAGCGCTTGCCTTGGCGGGTTTGAGGCAGTGTGATATAATCAATCTGCCAGGCCTCCCCATACTTGTATTTGGACCACCGCCCACCATACCACAGGGGCTTCACCCGCTTGGCCTGCTTGATGGCAGCGCACGTCTCACAGTCATGGATAACCTGGGAGATACTGTCCATGGTTAAATCCACCCCTCGGTCCCGTGCCCACTTATAGGTGGCATCTCTGCCTTGATGACCTGAGGCATCATGAGCCTATCTAGCTAGGAACAACTCTCCCTTGTGCTGCCAATCCAAATCTATCTTTGATACTTCTATCTTCGCAGCCTGGTCTACCTGCTCATTGTTTTGGTGTTCTTCATTAGCCCTACTCTTGGGGACATGGGCATCTACATGGCGGACTTTCACAGGTAGCTTTTTTACTCGGGCAATTGTCACCCCAAGACAATCAGCAACCCCTTGTGTTTGGCAAAGTAAGAAAACATGCAAAGGAAAATATATCTCTGCAAGGAAACTTAGATATCTTACAAGAGAAATGGGTCAATACAGAGGGAGAATGGAGTAACAGGAAGAAGATCTCCAGCCAACCATCTCAACAGACTGACCACTGCTGAGGTCAATAAAAATCACAGAAAAAGTGGGTTTTTAGGGGAACAGTGAAGTGGTTATTCACCAGGGACTACTCCCAATGATGTGAGGTGGTCCAGGAAAGAGAATGAAGGGGTTTTCCCTGACAACAAGTGGTTGGTGCATTAGTGAGACACACCAGGGTTAATTTGAAGTAGAAAAAGAGGCCAACTAACTCATAATGCGTGAGATATGTGACTGTCATGCGACTCTTAGCACAGTGCAGACTAGAAGAGCCTCATGAGTGAAGGAAAAGAGATTGTGAGCCTGAGTAGGCTGAGCTTCCAGAGGGATACAGGGGCATGGCTGCTGCCCCTGAAGATGATGAATGACCCAGTCATAAAAAAAGGAAATGAGATGGTATTGGAGAAATTAAACAACTCAGCCTAACTTCAATATACAAAACTATACTGAACTGTGATAGAGGACAAAGCATTTATGACTACCTAGTAAATAATACAATGATAAGAAACAATCTTTGTGAGTATGTCTGTTGCGGACCGTTTTTAGGCTTGTTAGGTACCTGTTTTCTCGGTTAAGAAATCCTGCCCTGTTTGCATGGTTTACCCTGGTTTTTTCATTGCTGAGGTCTTCACCCTGCCTATCCCCTATCAGTTTAGCTTCTGTAATGTCGATTATGCCCTGAACCCTCCTCTGTTATACCCCTATTGGTTATGTACTTGTCACCGCCCCTGGTGCCTCCTACCCTTAAAAATCCCTGCACAGCCTGAATCCTTGCTTTTCCGTCCCTGGACCCCTTCAAGAATAAAGGCTCTTGGAACTCCATACAGAAGCCTCCCTCTCATCCTTGCCCTCGTTGGCGCGCTTCCCATGGGGCTCGCTGTCTCCACCCTGCTGACGGGGCGTCGCTGCGCTCCGCTGGCAGGAGGCCTCTGAGACCACCCGCTGCTGGCGCAGTGAGGGGATCCCCGGGCTGAACCCTGAGGCGCATCATATGTCAAGAAGAAATTGTATGGAGCCAGACTAATTTCATGCCAGGTTATCTAATTGTGGAGACTGCTGTCAATGTGACTTGAACATGATTCTTCTAACACACTCTCCACAACATTCTCACACAAAAAGCTGGGAAACATGGTCTAGATGACAGCACTATAAGATGGATGCAGACCCAGTTGAAAAATAAGATTTAAGGACTTGGTACAAAAGATTTCCTGTCAGCAAGGTGAGGCATATCAATGTTGTGAGGCTCTCTCCAGAGCCTGATAGTATCTCACTTTTTAAAATTCAAACTTTCTCCTTACCAGTATCTGAGGTTGTGTATGGAGGAAAATATCCCCTTTTGAACACTTTTGAAATCAGCTTTTCAATAAAGTTGAGGACAAATTAATGTCCAGAGGAGAGTAACATAAAGTGTGGGTGAGAAAACTGTCTCATGAGATGTGGCAGAAGATGTCTAAATATAGGAAAGATTCAGCAGCATTTTGAAATATGGGAAAGAGGTTAGATTTCTGTTGTCCACGAATGACAGGATAAGACACAACCTGCAAAGCACTCCAGAGGGAAGATCTGTTTGCACATCAGAAAATGCAGTCCACCTGCACATTTAGAAAGCACTCAGATAGTACTCTGGTGTCTTTATAGAAAATCTTTTACTATTCTGCAGCAATAGGAAGAAGGCGGTATTTGCTCATGACAGAAGAGATGATGACTTAGTATCTGAAAAGTAAGTCAGTGAAAGACTCTGTGAGAGGTTTTTCTGACTGGATAGGGAAATTCATCACTCACAGATGTCATGAAGGAAAAATCTTCATGACCTAGGCAAAAATCTGGAAACAGACATTAGACCACAAGAAATGGCCTCTGGCGTCACAGTGATAGTCCATCTAGCTCAGCTCTACCTTATTTCATTCTCCCTTCCATCCAGTGTCCATAGTTACTGGAGTAAGGCAGTTTAGAGCAGATCTGTCTGTCTAATGCCCAACAGCACCTATCAGGTTGCTGTCTGTTAATTTGTCCAATCCTTTTTAGAAAACCTGCCAATACTCTGCTCTTCATAGACTCCTGTGGCAACAGTGAACTTCCACTGGTTCACCAGCTGCTTTTATCTGTTTTAAATTACAGCTCCCTATTTCCAGTTTTGTGGAACTTGGTGAACAAATGTTTGGCATGCATTCATCTTATTAACCACCTTCCTGATTTTGTAAACCTTGAGCACATCCCCATGGCTTTCTCATCTCCAAACTGAAGACTTGTAACCACTTCTGCTTCTTCATAAAAGGTGGCTACTTCTGCCATTTAGGTCTTACACTAACTTCTGTGGGGTAATGGATTTTAATGACAAAAAGGAAGAGAGCATAGCTCACATTTACCGTGTAATTTTATACATCAGGTAAAACCTGACATGCAAAAAACAGTGCCACAGCCCTACTTATAATGCCAATGAATGCAAATCTGTTTGCTGGTTTATCTAATATCTACTGGTTTTGTTTTAAAAATGCTGGTTTTTTAATCTGTCATCTGTTTAACTGTGCAATTGCCTTGTACCTGCATGTCAGAGGAACACTTAATATAATCCATTTCAACAGATGCTTTTGTGGCTGAGAGCTGAAAGTTATTTGCTTTGGGCCTTTTGTTTGCAATACCAATTGAGCCATCTTCCTAAAGAACAAATGGCCATTTGTGTCCCTTCACTTAGACATGGTAGGAGAGGCCATTGCAGGATTATAATCAGATGCAGAATTACACCTGGACAATGGGAGTGAAGATAATGGGAACCGCAACAGCCCTCCCCCATCAACATTTCTGATTCAGACAAGGAAATAGCTAATTCTTTTCCTGCATTCCTTGGACATTTAATGTGGTTCTTCTCATGACTTCCATTTTCATTGTAGTTTTATGTTCAGTTTCATACACTACATATTTTCTGTTCTTTGGTAAGCAGTTCAGACATTACATGAAAGGTGCCTTTAAGTGGTGACTTCTCAGTACACAAGGGGATGACACCAGTTACTTAAAATTTAGGAGACTCTATGCTAAATGAAAAGCAAATCCCAAAACTGATGTGAGACAAAAGCACTAGAATAACAAGCAACTGCATTAGAAAATATCTTACAAAATTACTGAAGTAATCACTCTGTTATACAAAGGGTCTGACAGTGAAAGGAGATATCGTTACAATAATGTATTGGGATAATGTTGACCACTCCATGGAGAAACAAAACTAGAAGTTTAAAGTATCATCTCTAAAAGTTTAGCAAGAGAAAGGTAAATAGTAAAAGGAAGTGTATGTCTGACTATGGTTATGGAGGGTCCCATAAAAGCACGGGTCAGTTCAGACAACTGACAGGGTTCTGGTTTTCCTGATTGACATCACGGTCAGCTCCATCTCACATGTTGGAAGGAGAAGACAGCACTGCTGTGCCAAGTCCCTTTCAGGAGCAGGCAGTTAGACTATCAGTGGTGGTGTACATTTTCTTTCTGTTCCCTATTGTGATGACAGCTCTAGCAGAGCATCTTTGTGATGGCTGATGCACAGTGATGACATTATCTTTGTTGCCCTTTGATAAATGACAAATAAATACAACAGATTGTGAGAGATTCCCTTAGCAGAAATAGCAGTTTATAAACAATATTAGGTCTACCAGAATATCAAGTTTCTACCTCTCAAAATTACTAAGCAGAACGCAATTAACTAACTCTGTTATACTTAGGATAAACTAGTACATACACATGGCAGTTTTACTCCTAGTTTACAGGGCTGCCTCTTTAAAGTATCTGCATTTTTAAAAAATTGCCAATGACACAAGTATGTCATGATACTCAGTGATTTTGTGCCAGTTCCTATGGGCTGAAAGCATTTGAATCCTGCCTGTTCTCATGGTGAAAACCTACAACCGTGAAGGTGAGTGATCAAGCAAAGGATTCAAACGGACTGATGAGGATTGAAGATTGAATAGCACACAGTTCTAAAATAAACGGGAAGTAATTTTCTGTCTCCAGAGGTGGCAGTTCTTCAGTTGCGTGGATGCTTTAGAAGCCCAGAGGTTATGCACAGTATCTAAGCTAAAATAAACCAGGTGAATAATAGAATGTTTGCCACTGGCTAGCACATATAGGGAGATTTTTTTGTAATGTTAAAAAATTCTCAGTGATCAGGCATTAAGGAATGTCTAGTACCAAAAGATCATAGTAAGGGCCAATTAAAGATTTTTTTAAAAGAAAGAAAAATATCGTGCTTCTAATAATAATCTACTTAATTGTCTTTTCTTAAAAAGCTGAGGGGTAGGCAGGTAGAAAGAAGCCCAATGATGCTGCACAGTAACTGCCATGTTTTGAACAGTATTAAAACTCTTAAAAATCAGTAATTTCAGAAATATTAATTTGCCAGTTGTGTCCACAAAAAGAAGCCGTACCAATTATTAACTACTATTTAATCTAACAACATTTAGGAAGTATGAAATACAGAAAGACCATCTGCTGTCCTGCTGTCCTAATCTTCTGTGAGCATTATTTTTACTGGATATGTGGATATGGATATGGAATTTTGTAATGATAAAATATTTAGCTTTGGAAGCACAGAAAACACAAACCAATTTTTGTTTCATCTTATGGTTTAACACTTCACATCTTTCATCAATCTTCAAATAAATGCATTTTAGCCACTATGCATATTCTTTGAGATATGTGTATCTTTAACCTATAACTGTGATGGAAAGACACATAGTTGTAAAACCAAATACCAAATAATAAGCAAACACAATACACTTACAAAGATAGAATCATGGAATCATTAAGATTGGAAAAGACATCTAAGAAGACTGATTCCAACCATTAACCCACCACTGCTGTGTTCACCATTAAAGCATATCACCAAGTACCACAGCCACGTGACAATTGAACACTTCCAGGGATGGAGATTCCACTCTGGACAGCCTAATCCAGTGCTTGATAAGTGAACATTTCATGGTTTCCAGAGCCCTATTTGGCTGAGGCTTTTATTCTGTAGCAGTTGGTTTAAATGCTCTCCTTATCTAATTGACCTTTACCTAGTAAGGGTTGTTGTACAAAAGGTCTTGTCATCTTCTGTTTCATCAATGACAACTGGCAATTTAGAAATATATCTGTTATTTGCTGAGACCTGTAAATGCTTTTCCATGCTCAAGTTCATAAAGATGCACTACCACAAAATACCTAAGCAGTAGGAAAAGTAAACCATGAGCAAGGTCCTTATCCAAAGCTCATCCAGGTGAGCTGGAAAACTTTCTCTGATTTTAAATCTGATGTTGTTAACTGTTGTGGCGTGGCTTTCGGTTCCTGGTTCCTGAGTTTAAATGTTTTGTACCTTTTAAGAATGGTTTGTTCCCTGTTTCCCCGCATTCCTAGTTGGTTCATCCCTTGGCTTCACACCCCGCCTTTCTTCTGTCCATCTCCCAGTTGTACTGTCCCCTGTTTCAGAATGTTCCCCCTCATTCGGCATCCCATTGGTTTTCGATGTAATCCCTCCTCCCTGGATCCTTAGAATTGGCTCGAGCTATGTCAGTCTCACCCTGGACCCCCCTACGCTGTTACCTAATTGGGTGCTTTCTTTGTACCGCCCCTTGAACCTCCCCCGTTTTTAAACCCTTGCACAGGCCTTCTGGGGCGACTCGGTCCCTAGACCTTCTGTGGGAGTAAAATTCCATTGGAACGTATACCGGGTCCCGCCTCTCTGTCCCCGTCCTCGCTGGCACGCACCCACCAGCACAGCTCCTGCGGCTTCCCTCTGACAGCGCTGCGGACGCACGGCTGCTCAGAGGCTCCGATCCACTCGCTCTTGGGCGCTTCCCGGCTGGAACACTGGGCGTGTGCGGCCGAGCGTTCTCCCTTGCCATCCGGGCGGGCTGACCCATCGAGCCGCGCACCCAGAGTTAACAAGCACCCTTTCCCTGTCTACTGCTACTCATATTGGGGAAAAAGAACTGGACAGTAACCGAAGTGTCAGAAAAGGGTTTAGATAACCAAAGAAGGATCCAGTTGGAATTTAAATACTATTTTTTTTTTTTTGGCACATAAAAAATTGCATTTCCAAGAAGTACCTAAACTTCATATTCATATGTACTTTACAGGTTCCCACATACCTAAAATTGTTGGCCTGTGCCTGCCACTGACTATCTAACTCTTGACATGCCTGAGAAACCCAGTGACTATTTCAGGGCTAAGCCTCAAAAATTATCAATTCCTCTGTCAGAATCCACTGCAACTATATCTGTACTTTAAATTAAACTTGTATCAGGGTATGGTGCAAGCAACAAGTTTGCAACTATCTTTCCTCTTATCTGTTTGAATGTGTTCTGGCATGATTTTGACCCACATTAACTAATACTATCTTTGAGACTGTCTTGGTGCAGATGACATTGCAGTTCAGGCCCAAAGCAATTTTCAGTAGGCAGTGCAGGAATAAATATGTAGTTTTATGGGAAAGAGAAGCAGGAAAAATACTCCTTCAATTCCCCCATTTTTTTCATAGGGAAATCTAAATACCTACTTTCTTAGACTGTAGACCTCTTTGGATATACATTCTATTCTTCCTACAGGAATATATCATTGTGTGCAGTGCTTAGTAGTGAGGTCACCTGCTTGGCTATTCTAGAATCCTAGGTAGTCCCTACATTTCTACCTTCTACACAATCCTAGTTTACATGGACTCCCCAAAAGAGTAAAAGAGAAAATATGCACAGACTAAAAACTAGGAGTTGTTTTTATTGTCCCCCAAGTTGTAGGCATGAAGGTTCACCTTTGATTCTTGTGTTCTTCTCTGCATGGGAATCCAGCCTCAACATCAGGTCTGGAGTGCACCTTTACTGTTATTACCACCCCCAAATGGATGATATGACACTGTATTGCAATACCATAAGCCCAAACATTTACAAGGAGAGGCCAGTAAAAAGCCTGGACCCTTTGCAATGCAGTAATGATACAGAAATTTTGAAGAATTCTAACATTTTAAAGGGTATTAGCCACAATCAATTTTTGAATGACAGAGGAGAAAAAAAGAGTGAACTGGAGTCTAAACCTGAGGAAAGCATCCCAGCTGTGTATGCCCACTGGGGAGCAATTCCTGCCTGCACATTCTTACATTCAGTGTGCTGACTGAACCTAGCCCTAAGAAGGCTGACTGTTCATCCTACAACATTATTTTTTAAGTGCAGCTTTTCATAATCAAGCCTTTCCATATTGTCTCTAGTAACCAAACTAGAACTTTATAGCCTGGATGAGAGGACAGTTAGATGGACAAAAAACTGCTTGGACAGTCAGGAGGTTGGCAGTTAATGGTTCACACACTACTAGGAGCCTGCAACAAGTGCTCTGTTGCATGGCTCTGCACTGTTGCATGGACCTGTCCTGTCCAACATCTCGCTCAGTGACCTGGAGGAGGTGATCGAGTATAGTTCCATCAAACTTGCAGATGATACCAAATTGGGAAGAACAGATTCAGGGGCAGTTCTGTCATGCAGAGGGAGCTAGACAGGCTGGAGAAACAGGCTGACAGAGGAACATTATGAAATTTTATGATAATCTATGCAAAGTTCTGCACCTGGGAATCTTGACAGACAGGAAGATGAGCCAGCATGAGCCAGCAGCGTGCTCTGAGAGCCAAGATGGACAACAGTATCCTGGGCTGTAGTAAGCACAGACAGAAGCTTCAGAGATGTGATATCACTCTCTACTTGGTACTTCTTAGATCACATCTGGAACATTGCACACAGTTTCAGGTTCTCCACAAAAAAATGCAGTGTTAATAAAATGAAGTGAGTTCAGCAGAGAGCCACCAAGACTGTAGGAGGACAAGAGAAAATGAAAATAATTTGAAACTAAACATTTCTGACAGGATATAAGAAAAACTTTTTCACTATAAGGACAGTCACTCATTGGTGCAGGTTTTCTAGAGGTTTTACAGTCTCCATCCTTGCAGATTTTCAAGACGCAACTGAAGAAAGCTACAAGCAACCTGGTTTGATCTCCTAGCTGATACAACTTCAAGTTCAAAGATGTTGGACTGGAGATCTTCTTATATCCCCAGCCTCAACTCAGCTGTGATTCTGTGGTTCTATGACTCCTGGTTCCTTTAAAGCTAAAGTTTTACAATGTAATTTTTTGAGCTTTACTGAAATAATTCAGCATTCTTCTGGTTTGTTTTGGGTCATGCACTTTGAATTAGAATTGCTTTATTTTTCCAAGGCTCATCTGAACTATTCATTGTCTCAAAGATGAGTGGAAGTGCTAATTAAGCTGATGAGTTGTGAATTGTCAGTTTGAATCTCTCAGCCATCACAGTTAAGTTGAAATAAATTATATGCATTATTAAAGGGTGAATATCATCACACCCATGTTGTAACTAAAGAAGTCTCAGAAGAGAAGACTTAATTTTCTCTTTTTCCTGAAGAAAATTAGTTGTATTCCCATACCACAAAACATGAATTTTAAACCACTAACACGATTTATCAAACTTAAATACGTCAAAGGTGGTTTGAAAGAACTGAAGAGTGCTTTCTTAGTAATTCTGGCATATTTTTTAAAGTAACAAAACTTGCTAATAATAGCACATGCATTTATGTAGAAAATTTGTGTCACCCAACAATCAGTATTTGGGGAATAAAAAACCAAAGCTTTTCTCAATGCAAATCTGACAGACACCATGACATCTAGGAAATAAAAATATTTTTCAAATTTTTCATTACTGAATTCAACATGAAAAAATCCACTGTTGACCATGTGAACAGAATTGTGTGCAAGATTGTTACTTTCTTTAGTGTGATGTTACTTCTATTATTTGTCTATGAGAAAAGAAGTAAGGCCAGCAATACAAAATAGCTTTTCCACTATTTTGCAATGACACAGCTCGTTCAACCAGTTATTACAACCACACAAGGATCCAATAAAGATGTCACATACAACCGTGTCATCAGGAGAGTCTGCACTGGACTTGTCTGTGAGGAAAGAACTGTCCTCATGGCTTGTTCTGCTGCAGATCACCGGGTACATGCTGTGGATCCAGTTTGCAGAGCTCTCTGAGAGTTGTGTGTTGCAAGTACAAACAAGACCTTACAGGTAAGATATCAAAAAAAAGATAAAAACATCATACTGTCTGAACACAACAAGTGAGCAGTTAATTCATGGGTCTAAGTGAGGGAGCCAGGCTATTCTACACAAAACGTTTACAACAGCAAACAGATATTGAACATAGGAACCCCTTAAACAGAGAGCAATAAAGACACGTCTTTGATTTACATTCTTTTCTTTAAAAGAGAGAGACAGGGAAGAAAAATAATGTCAGTTAAGGTAACCTCAGATGAGACCAACTAATTGCAAATGGTTGAATGCAGAAGCTGCAGGATGTACTTTACCATCAAGTGGGCACTTGTTAGAAGCTATTTATGTATCAAGTGCCGTGTGAGAGGACCCACAGGGAAAAAAGCACCTGAGTGCTAGAGATGCAGCTGGAAATCATGATGGAATTCAGGCAAGACTCAAGGACAAAATGGATGAAGGGAAGAAGAAGGTTCAGCAAAGAATACATGATGAGACTGGTTGAACACCATCATGAGGAAGAAGAGACAGGCACTGAGGAAGGAATAAAAAATTATCAAAACTTCCAAAATGGGCTTGTTGCTCCAGAAGACAAAAATCAAAAAAGAAGAAGAAACAGAGGGGAGAAGGAGAGGGAGAACTAGTGTATCAAGAAGAGCAGTCAGGGATACTGGGAGACTAGAAAAATATGTGGAAATAGGATAATACATTGAAGAATCTGCAGGAGAATTGAAAAAAAATATTTAAAAAGGGGGGAAAAGAACAGAGATCCACTGCAACAGCATGAAAACGCAATTTTCAAAGGGACTCACTGGCCCTATCTATATTAGCATTTCGGTTTACAGCATAGGAATTCTGAAACAGATGACTTCAATGTTTCCACTTAGTGCATGTCAGTTTTGTTGGTGGAGCTGGTTGGCTTCCACCTTTGGGAGAAAACTATTCCAGAAGTTGTGCTCTGAAGTGTAAATGAAAAGCATGCTTACCCTGAAGAGGAACTAAAGGGCCAATCCAAAGTGGGCTATATTGTCACAAAGATCTACCCCAAACACACGAACATCAAAAAGTTCTTAAACCAAGTGTTTCTGTCACAATTTGAGGTGTTTTTAGGACCTGTAAAATGAACCAAATGCCGTGTATCTGCTGCCATAATTATCGTCAACAGTCAGCCCTTAACTCTTTGAATCTCTAGCACTCCTTCCCCCTTCATTTTCTCTAATCTTAGCCTGGAACCCTTATTTAACTTCTCTATGTCAAGTTGTTGTCCATCTACCCTTTCTGATCTTTTACTATTGACTTTTATCTCTTTTGCAATGGTGAAGTGCAAAATTCCAGAAGGTGCAAATTATACTATACCATGAAAGGGCTGAAGGTTTCCTCAGTAGCAGCCTAGCACTGGCAGTCTCAGAGAGGTACATCATGGTTGGTGAGTGAAGAGGACTGGTGAGCCAAACAACCTTAAATTCAAAGGATGAAAATCATCCCTGAAGAGTAAGGGCAACAACTACCCTTTGGGGGCAGCACAGCAGGAGTATCCGTGTTATGGAGAGCTGGAATTGGTCTCCTGGTGAGAACTGTCATTGATTATGTTGCCCATTTGGCTGTCTGTGCTCCGGGATACAGGACAACATATCTGCAAGCACACTCTTCAGCCACTCTGGGATCCCATCCATGCATCCCACAGAAGAGCACTACAAAAGCAGAAGCAGGAGTGTTTCTCTGGCTTGATTCTGCAAAGCAAATCTGTGTCAGTGTTACAGAGTCCAGTTCAGGCCAGTATACTGTTTCTATGCGGGTCATTATAGTGGAATGGGTGTAACATGATGTTTCTGACACTTGGGTCATGATTGAGAGGAGATGATACATGTTACAAAGGCTGTTGTACCTTGATAGATGTCTGTGGTTATGAGCTGTGGGTGAACTCCTCGATGTGACAGCTAACCATTTCAGAAGCTCCCCTCCTAGTCCCAGCCTGTACAGGTGTCAAGCTGTGTGCCAGTGACTGTCCAACTGTGCAGGCAGCATGCCAGAACACAGCTCTGCTAGACTCCCAGACAGAGACTTGTGCCAGTCAGCACTCAGGGGGATGGGAATGGAGGAAAGCTTGTGCACTGGGAGGAATACCAGATTGCATGGGCGCAAGGGAGAGCCAGCCCAGGCTGATGCAGACTCTCTATAGAACATGACATCTGTGGTTCTTTATCGTGGACAGGCAGTCAGGCATAGGAGTGGAGTCACAGCAGACATCTGTTGGGACATCTCCACTGTGCTTAGGCCTCGACTGCTACGCCAGGGGCTCTTGGAACAGCAGGAAGCTCTGGACCACTCTCCATTCAGTGCAAAAAAAAAAAAAAAAAATCAACATGAGGGAGCAATTTCCCTCTAGGAGCCTTCTCCTCCCTCTCCCACTGCTTAATGCTACCTCTCTACCTTGCTGTTCTCTACCTGTTGCCAGTCTTGGTGACCACACATAGGAACAGAGGCATCAATTTTGGTCAAGGAACTGCAGTAACCCTAGGCTGAAGTTAAATACCCAAATGTGCAGAGTCAATATGTGACAAACTTACGTTTTTTGATCTACTGCTTTGCTCCTGTTGTACGAAATTACATGCTAAGACAGACACAGCAGTACAAGAACTGACAGGTCGGTTGCTGCAGTGGACGCAGGAAATGAAAGTATAGGTTTGTTGTGTGTCAGAAGCAAAGATTAAAAAATGGAGGCTTTTTAGAGAACTTAGTAATTCTTATAGCTGCAAAACACAACTGGTAAGAAAAACAGCTGTAATTGCTGGTCTTCTTAAGATATTCAAATTATACTTTACTTATCTGTTTGTTTAGACAGAAAGAAAACACCGATCTACACCTGTATCCTCTGCAAACATAAACCAGAATGAAAGTCAACACAGCTATATAGATATACATCAGTTGCCTATTTTCAGCAATCCTGTCAGGGCCAGCCATAAATTACAGAGAAAGAACTTTTCTACAAATATGTTGGAAAGTGATCAAATTAATGTTTGTGCCAGTATCAGGAAGAAATAAAGGGGGGGGTGGATGGAGGAAAGTGAGGGCTGGCAGAGAACACTAAAATACCAGTTGTAATTATAGAAAGAAAAAAACAATTTTCACATGCATTACAGAGTTTAGTCACAGTGCTAGTGCATCTTTATTTTACGTGTTTCCGTATTATCAAGCTGTGCAACATAGCCATGAAATTAACAGTCAAATAAGGAACTTAATCCTAACAAAAATAACATTCCCACAGATAGTACTGGGAGATTTGTCAGAAAAGTGTGTTCAGAACTTGACCTCTACAATGGCTACAGTGTTGGCGGGTTCCTAATTATAACATCTCATTTAGCTACCACAGTAAGGCAACTGAAGCAGTAAGAAGTACAGAGAAGTCAGTTGTTGCCAGATGGCTTGGTCTTTGCAGCCATTACTCACAGAAACAATATTTGCTTGCACAAGGTAGCCCACAGCATTCACTGGAGTGTAACACAACTTATCAGAGGAATTCAAGTTTCATGATAAATCTTCCCAAAAACAAGTTGTGGCAGAGAATCAATCTTTTTTTTTTTTTTTTCCAAGCACAGAGTTTTGTGGGTAAAATCACTAATTTTCACTAAAGTAATCATGGACAAATTACTTGTTTCAGCGACTTTAAGAGCCTGTAATTAATTCAGGAAAACCTTAAGTGTCCTTTTAAACTAAACAGCTAGCTTGCAATCCTAAGTCACGAACAACAAAAGTTCACCAAAAACATGGGTGTTTTAATGATTGTCAAATGAGTTTTTATACTTTGTAAGCAGTTTCCTAACATATACAAAAGTTGTTATTTGGCTTTGTGCTGGAACTGCTCAAACCTAATTCAAAGCCTACTGATGTCAGCAGGAATCTTTTCTCTGACTTTAGTAGCTTTCAGATTACAGCCAGTATTTCTGCAGGAATAATAGGACCACTCAACCCCAAAAAGCAATGAGACCTCACCAGCTGAATGATGAATGACCATAGTTCTAGATTGGGATCAAATTCTGCAAAGAAAGCTATAGGTAAGACAGCTACAGCTGTCAGAAACAGACTTTAGCTGACTGGTATTTCCCAGGTATGGGAAAAGAAAAATATCAGAGGCTTCTGATATTACCCATGAAACCTATTTAATAATGGACATACAGAAATGCACTGCACCTCTATTGCATGGACACTTTCTGAGGTTCTGGTTTTTGAGGTTTCTGGTTTTTACTGATACCAAAGAAACTAAAGCCAACTAGACAAAGCAACTTAATTAATTAAGAAAGCATACACTCATAGGAAGGCTTTATTATCTTATTTGTCCTAGAAAATTAATTGTGTGTACTCAGTAGAACTGTAACCATAGTGCTGTCATGAACAATAAAAGAAAACAGAGCAATGAGTGCAGCAGTTTTAGTAATTGCAAATTTGAAGCACATTTCTTTCTCATTATGTTTGAATATCCAAACTACTGTGCAGTAAGTTTGGAGTTTAGGCATGATGTCACAATCTTGCTTCTCTTTTACAGAGAACTATCCCTTTCAGTATCAATATAAAAGGAAGAACAAATACTATTCTCTTCAGTGAGATATGAACATCAAAATGTGATTAAAGCATTACCTCCTGATTTCATTCTAAAGGAATGCAATAGATTAGACACAAGATTCATTCCCAGTGCAGTAGAATGACTGCATACTTGAAACAGAAATAGACAGGAAAAGCAAAAATTACCATTCCAAACCTTCTTCAGCCCCATTGCCCATCAGGTATTTTATTTTCTTGTTTAAAGTTATGCTGCAAACAGGGATTCAGCAGTAGTATAACAGGAACTCAGCAGCACTGCATTTTGTCCTGATGCTTATATAATTGCTAGAGGAAGGTATTTTATTTACACAGCTGTGATGTGTTTTGTAACCAGGTTGACTGACTTCTGAAAGCTCATGGAGAATTATTGCAAAGGAAAAAAAAGAAAAGCTGACACAAGCTCCCACGTGTTTGACTTTTTGCCATGTTTACAGATAGGACCACAAACCAGTGTTTCTGTCTGCTTTTTTCTGGAAAGGGGCCAAAGCTACTTAAGGACAAGCAGCCCAACAGGCTCCTATCTGAGCACAGCTGCTCCAACCACTGCTTTATAATCCCCAAGTGCTATGACCAGTCCCAAAGCAATTAGACTGGTTCCCCTCTGAAATTAATAAAGCTCCTGTGTTAAACATCATCTCATACATTTTTTTAAAAAACAAGCAAATTTCATTTACAAAGCAAAAGCAGCTTCTCCATCACTTTTATAATGGCACTGGTATGACAGATACTGCTGTCGTTACTTCTGCTGTCAACACAGCTTCCAAGTGGAAAAGTAGGATTTTCATCTCAAGTCGCATTTGCTTTCCTCAGATAACCATATTCTTTATCAGAAATGCTTTCTCTTCATCATGCATTATCAATAACCTTATATTAGACTTACCTTACAAAAGCTTATGCACAAACAATGGTCTGATCTAACAAAATCCCCAGTTATATTTGTTTAGCATATTGCATCAGTGGAAAGTTTTAATTTGATCTGTTAGCTGAAGGGTCTTTTGGACTGCTGAGTCACACACGATTAATTCTAACAATATTTTAATTTCCTTCATGATTAGGTAATTTGAATAATAATTTGAATAATTTGAAATGAGATTGGGTGTTCTAAACTGAATCAGAATTAGCTTTTTTTTTAAATGAATGAATTATAATTGATTTATGAAGTGGGACTCTCCAGGGCCTGACTTTGTAGTGCTTATTGATGAGGCTAAATTCCCATTGAAACCAATGAGCAATTTTCCTCAATAAGCATTGAAGGATCTGCTCTTAAGGTGTAGAAGTTATAACTAGCTCTAGCTTTTGAGCCACTCTTAGGACTGCAATTACAAACACTACAGAGCCATAATCCCCAAAATAAATTTTGCTAAAAACTACACCAGAGTTTCTGAGTAATATGTATGTGGAGTTATCCCAAGGGTTTTATCTCTTTCCATGACTATAGTATTTTGCTAGCATAATAAACACAGAAACCCGAGTTAGAAGTATATGGGCAGTATACTCCTAAAGTGTTCTCCACCAAAACAGCTCTGGATACACTACGCAGATGCAATTCAGTTTTTTCCATAATAATCATTCCTTTTTATCTTTTTCTTGTGATTTCCCAGTGAGTTCTCACAAAAAAAAAGAAGCAGCTGTCTGTATTTGGAGGTCTAGGAAGGGATTAAAAGCCACATAAATGAAATGTTTTGGTCTTTTCTTAATGGATTGCTTCTTATTATTAAATAAAACTATTTGTTTTTTCTAGACCAAATGCACAAATGTTATTTTTTTCCAACAAATATTTTTAAAACTTCAGTTTTGTGTTGCAATGAAATATTTAGTGTTCTTTTCTTTTTTCTATTTTTTTAAAATCAAGATGTTGGTGTTTCAGGATCATCTTCTTTATAGACTTATGCATCAAGAAGCAAGTTTCTCAAAAATGAACACTTTTTAAAACCATTTTGCTGAGATATTTCCATATTGCTTTTTAAATCAATTTGGTAAGTATTTTTGATGAAAAAGCTCCTAAACAAAAGTACCTGCACTTCTAACATTAGAACTTAGAACAACTTTAAAAGGCAGTTTATTAGATATTAGTATATATTCATTTTTGAAGCAGCTGTTGCATCAAATCTGCACATGGGTTATAGCACCTGTCATCTCCTGATGTCATGAAGTTGTTATGTAGGAATTTGAACGGACTTTTCTTTGCTGGCATCAGTGAGAGTTGAATCAGCCATGAAGCCTCTGTCCTGTTAGAGCTGAGGTTCAGTAGGCTAAGAATGAGCCCTCATGTCTGAACACAGCTTCGATTTGATTTTCAAAGCCTTAAGAGGTTTCAGCTTTTACAGGATTTTGCCCAGAGAGAGGCAGGGTTTTCACTAATATTTCATAAAGGTATGTCAAGGGGTTTTAGGAAAAGATGGAATATCAACTAGTTCTCTGCAAAAAACAACTATTTCAATGGTGACCTTGAAAACCAAATTAGAAAAGAGAGTTATCTCCCTATTGAGAGGGAATGAATGAGGAAAGCACCTGAAACTGGAAACGAATAATTTTCTGAACCAACAATGTCAATATTTTATGTAAAATAAGAATCTTCTAAAAGCTTCGATGAAGAATTAGTGCTTTTCCTGTTGTTCATTATGTAACCAAATATTTTTCCATTTTTTTAGAAAAACACAGTTATTGTTGTTCATTTCTACAGAAACACTCATATATCGCATAGTAGTAGATAGCTGTGCAAGCACTGCTAAGGAAGTAATTTTCTGACAATGCTAGAGTCTCAAACCCAGTAGTATATTTAAAGATATATTACTATGTTCTCTGATAAAAACAGTCTTCTATCACATCAAAAATATAACCCAGAAAATCTTACAAAATATACCTGAAAACTGCAAAGAGGAGTCCACAAATGTCTCCATTTTGTGATGTTGTTACTGTCCTTTTTGGAGAGGCATAACTTCAGCCCACTCTCTGAAGATGTGGAAGAATCCTTTATTGTGTCCCTCATGATGGTGCTGATTGACTGCCTCCTTGCACCAAGGGATGCACACACAGAAAAATCTTTTGTCTCTTTACTTGTATAAAAATGGATTAAGTTTTATGCTCTTCTCCCTAACAGATCAGACACTACCCCCAAGTAAAACAAAGGACCAATGGCTGGATCTGAACCACTTCAAGGCAAATTTTACTAGTTTTCCCTGTTAAATTAGTAGCATCATATTCTGTCTGAAACCACTGGCACTTGCACAAAGGGACACTGCTCAGTAAGAACTCTGGGATCCAAGAAAACCACAACTAAGTTCTCTCAGGGGTGCCAACGTCAACCAGAGCTCCCCTGCCTGCAGCCATGTTCCCAGGGAATACAGGCAGAGTGAACTGCAGCACTGACACGAGAGTTCGCGTTTCCTAAGTGTGCTCGGATCTCCCAACACTTACACAGAATGAATTAGGAACTCTGCTGGTGAACCACCTGCCACACTGCAGCTGCAGATTCATTCAGGTTAACTTTATTTACCGTCCAGTTTCTGAGAGAGACAGGGCTGTGCTGGCTGGTTTCTCCACACTGATGTACAGTTGTGCAGTCCACTGTAACCAGTAAATGCCACTTGTCAAGAGCTGTTTGTCTTGCAATTGTAACAGTGCTGTGACACAGGACTGACCTGAGACCTCAGGAACCAGATGAAAAATCTACTGCAAGGGACTATAACGACTCATGCTCTCTGTAAACTACACCACAAATTCAGCAGATGGTGACATATCTTCCCATTTAAAAAAAATCCCTTGTCGCAAGTGTCTGTGGCAAACTGATAAATACCAAAGTCCCTACCAATGGGAATTGCTGTTTTCTTGGCCAACACATCCGGCATTGAACCAGGGATGGTGAAGGCCAAGAAAATGAACACAAGTTTAAAAATTATTTCTGAGTAGTAAACTGTAAAAATTACTACCTGGCACAGGGTGAGCTCTGCAAACGTTGTCAGAAAAGCGTTTCAGGAACTCTGAAGAGGATCTTACTTAGATGCCATATAGATTGAGGAAGCTTGGTCCACATGTACAGTTCCTCCTTAAAAATAAATTATTTTCTGTCACAAGACAGCTTCCTGTCACAAGATGAAAGCAAGCCTCCATTATCCAGATGTCTCCTTTGCTTGGGTTTTGTGTGATTTAGATATTATTCTGAGTACTGACATTTAACATCTACAGCATGATTTGTGTTTTAATATTCCAAATATTCAAGGAAAAGTATCGGGCTCTCTAATCCAAATAATAGTTTGGCTTTCTGAAAAGCATCAGGATGAAATCTGATCAGCAGTTCTGCATTAGCTTCAGAGCTGAGTTTTATAACCATATATAAAGATGAAAGAACTGATCAAATGTAGAAACTACCAGCTGATTTAGAAGGTTAGTATTACAATGGCTAAGTTGTCTATGAACAAATTTACTTTTTCAATCTTGCATTGGTATGCAAAATCAGACCTCAGTACAAGCATGAATAAAGCACATTCTCCCAGTGGCCTGTTTGTTAAGTAAATCTGGCTGAAGAGTAGCATTTCTGATTTGTGAAAAAGTTTTGGTGGGAAGCAGGGAGGGTTATTTGGTTTTAATCCGAATCAAAAAAAAATTCCTTTTTTAAATTTCCCACAAACTGGAAACTGAGAGAATATTTCATTCTGGCAATCCCAGCACATGAAACTTCCTCCAGGAAATAACCTCATTGCACACAGCAGCTGCTCAGTGAAATCACCATTCCTTGTACTTTCACACTTTCTAATCACCCACCTTGCTTTCCCCAGCAGCTGCCAGGGCGCCCCAGCCCCACGCCCACACAGCTGCCCTGGCTCCCCACTCACATCCCTGCCTCCTGACCCTGCCCTGCAGCTACACCCAGCCATTCCTCCACAGATGGCCACAAATCCTGCATTTCCACAGCTTTCAGGCTCCAGCCTATGGAGACAGAACCTGCCAAGCCTCTCAGCTCTACAGCAGAAAGGTGGGAAGCCCTGGAGCACATGGCTTTCTCAGGTCCTTGACTATTGGGAGTCCTGGTCCACTATGGTCCACGAGTGCACCTGACTGAAAGTTTATTTAGCATAAATAGTTGCAGGAAAATATTTTGATTTAGGGAAAAATTATTAGTTCCCTGGTCTCTGGTGTGCACAAGTCATTCCTCTTGAGAATACAAAACACGAGAAACCATAAGTGGCAGGCTGACCTCTCTTTCTCACCATGTCCTCATTTTCCCTGAAAGCAGCTATCTATATGGGCATGGAGAAGAGAAATGGATCCTCGTTTTTGTTGCCTTGTGAGTGAAAAAGGCTTCCACTAAAGGCAATGGGTTTTGTAGGATTCCAGGGCATGATTTATTCCAGCATTGAAAAATCTGCCTTTCCTAAGCTCATGACAAAATTTTTATCAGTATAGTCCATGATTTACAATCATATACTGCTGTATTTCATGGGCTGCTTAAGACTGACTTCAAATTATTATTAGCAAGATGCACTTAAAATGATGAATTTACACATACATATTGTAAAACAATACTACAATTTTTCTTTTCTAAAGTACAGCATATAAAAATAGAAAATTATTAATGAAACTTCTGAATGAGCGCAATAAAAAATGTAGCACATTCAAGACACTGAGATTAAATTTATATTACTCATACAAACATGCCCAAAACAGTTCCCTGGCACTAAGGCATGCAATAACCCCCGCACATACTATTCAGCTGTCCTCTCTTTGAAAACGGGGTATCCACATCCCAGCTGCCTACTGTGCCCATCCCAGGCCCATGCCAGCTTCCAAACTTCATCCAGCCATTCTTGGGAGAGCTCTAAATCAGCTGAGGAGATGAGTGTGCCAGAGGCTTCTCCAACAGTTTTGGAGTATTATGATATTGTTGTGATTGGGAATGTAGCCTGAGATATACACACTCTTACAGAGCCTTAAAAACTCTGAGTTAGTTACTTGACAGAACTGTGTCAATACCACCCAAGTATGCAATCTTTTTATAGTGTCAGAAAGCCACTGGAGTGGGGTATGTATAATCTGGGTCAGTCACTAATGAATATAAGCCAGATAAGAGGCTTGTTTAAGTATGGCATGTTGACTAGGAGCCTTAATTCCAACCTTTCAGGATTTTTCTGCCATGTAAAGGCAGTTACGCACAAAAGACCAGATGTGTGGTAGAATAACAAGTCTTGAATCTGTATTCAAGTTTTTGGCCAAAGGAAAATAATTATTTCCCTTCAGTGTTTTGGTTTTTCACTGGAAAGCATCATGATTCTATTAGGAAAAGCCCTTTTTTTTTTTTTTTTTTTTGTGGGAACATACGGGGGAAAGGAATTATATTATTTCTGCTGTTAAATTGATATTACATACTTCTGTATTTTATCCATAGACAATTTTCTGTAGCTGTCTGAGCTGCTATAATCTCATCTGAGCTGAGTCTGCATTCCCCCATCCACATTTTCCTCTATCAGCTAATTAATACCATTCAACAAATAATTTAAAAATCTTATAGATTTTTAATAGAT
>VZRO01004183.1:0-28168 GCA_013397915.1 Daphoenositta chrysoptera | reverse complement strand
ATAAAATATAATAATTATATAAAGATTATATACAGATATAGATACAAAATACTTTGTATCTGCCTAATGTTTCTTATTTGGGATACTTTTGAACTTTTTATTCCCTATAAACTTCTGGTTATATTCTAAATTAATGAAATTTTCCACTACAGAAATTGGTTGTAGAACATCTTTATGGCTCATTTTTTCTTATTCCTCAGATGAAACCAAAAAAGGAAATTAACCCGTCTCAAAATTATTGATTCTATTACGACAATATACATTGTTTAAAATTATGATTTTTGCTATATCTATGAGAGTTCAGAAAAGTCAATCATAAGGTTCATATTTTCAGCCCAGGTGATTTTTCTCTTTCAATAATATCAATACCAATATTAAATTATATTTCTTACAACTAGTACAGAAATACTACTGCAAAATTATCCCCCATAATGATGCACAGATTATTTGGAGGAAAGACAAGAAGGCGTCAAAATTGACAAAGGAGATCCAATTTTACTCACAACACTTCCAACAGTCCATTAAGTACATGGTCACAAGTCTTCTTTCACCATAAGGAATAACTGACAGTCTTGATGTAATGAAATGATTTATGTAAAGTGATAAAGCAAGTCAAGAACACAATCTAAATCACGTTGTTCTTAGCCCCAATCAGATATGCAGGCTTTCAGTATATTCACTGTCTATTCAAGCACACAAAGGTCATAAGGAAGACACACAACTCCACATATTTAGCTAGTCATTAATGATAACTTTTATTGGACTCTATGACATATGAAATTCATCAAAGTAACGTTTTTGTTCTGCAATTTTACAAGGACATAAGCACAAACTTGTACAGAAGCCTTTTTGTCTGTGATGCCCATGACCTATACATTAAAAAAAAAAAAAGAAAGAAAACTCTTTCCCCATGGTAAATTTAACATGTTGTACTCTTTGTTATGAAGATATGTTCATTTCGTTGATACCTCTATGTACAATGCAAATCTTTCACAATGCCTGCAGCCTCTTTCAGTATTCTTGTCAGAGCAACATATATAATTACATAATAAACACTAGGATAATGATAAGGGATACAAGCTTTACACTAGTAGTAGTCATTAGAGAAATACAAGCCATAGGGCCTCTTGATACTCCAATAATTTTACACTCAGTACAAAATGTCAAACATTTTGCAACCTATTCCCTAGAGAATCTTCTTAAAACCAGGCTGCATTACACATACTGAATTTATTAATTTTGCCTTCCTGTGTATTATATTCTCATTATACAATTCCTTTTCATCCTATAATGGGATTTTAGGAAAGTATTGCTGCATTCTGTTAATGCCATTTCAAAAAAATTAGTTTGTAATCAAACACTCAGTGAAACCTGAGTGCAAATGCTACTACTGAGAAATGTCTATCACAGACACAATAAATTTAACCAGCAGAGTTTGCTGAGGGAAAAATTGTTCTTATTATCTAAAAATGAAGAATTCTGTGAAGCTAGCAGGAAGTATAGCTATAATCCTAGATGTGATGATTACTTCTTCAGACACTTGTACACAGAACTGCTTAGACTACACCACTGCTCCTCTGTGTCATCAATATTGAAAAAAAAATTGAGATTTTTTTTCTGTATAACCATTACACTAACAACCAAAATTATATCCCAACATTAAACATGCTTACATAGTCTTGATCTGAAACTCTAAACTACTTATACCTTAATTATTCTACTGCATAATGTTAATTCAATAATTTGTCAGTAAATTGTATTTAAGACTAAGTTTTGATACACAATCAAAAGGAAGTTATGGGTAATATGAAATGTTTTCATTCTAATTGTACTGATTATAAGCTAGGATATGGTCAGGCTCCCACTTCCCACCTTGCATTAATAACAAAACCATATTTTTCAAGGCCAAGGATGTCCCGTGTTAGTAGCACAGAAATATGATTAATGAACACCTTTGTAGTAATATTTTCAGAAGAGTTCACTCAAAAATCCATATCTGAAAACAGTTGCCACAACAAAATTATTCTCCAAGTCTGTTGTTTTGTTGGTGGGTTTTTGGTAAAAATTGTCATCAGAGTCATGTCCTTGTAAGTGTGAGAGCACAGCTTACAAATAAAAGCCACTGAAACATTCTAAGCATATTTTTGTTATATTATTAAAACTCATCCTAAGAAGTCATTGTGAATTCAATGTGTAATTAGATTGCAGTAGCCAACAAATATTGTGGGGTTGTAGTGATTTATACCAGAAGAGTAGAATGCAGTATAGATGCAATACAACGCTTTACAACTGAGCTAACAAATAAAAGAATAAAGGGAAAGCAGACTAGAAGGGAGAGACTGAAGTCAATAAACTATAAGGTATACATGGAGATTAGGAGTCCATAGAATGAAGGGGAACTGTTCATGTAGCCATCTACATGAATACAACATATAGGCAGGCATGACAGGCTAGAAAGCAGTAGTGTGTTACAAGACTGAGCATTATATTAGGGACCAACTGGTCATATGGAAGGCAACCTGTTCACACACATCCTTTCTTTTCTAAATAATAGCATATTTTTGAAATGGAAAGAAAGTCAATTGTGTGAGAGTTACACCAGAGTCCCTTGTCAGGAAGATCTGGTGCAAGACCTGAACTGGTTTGCACTCTTGGTTGGCAAAGGAGCACTAGGGTTCAAGACTTACCAGCCACCATACGAACACCTTCATGACAAAACACAGAGCAGTTCCCTCTGGTAGATAAGAAAATTTAGCCCCTTATACATAAGCAAAAGGTCCAAACTTAGACTGACAGAAGTTTTCAGAAAGGATCACTTCAAGAGGCTAATTATAATTTCTACAAGTTTTGCTAAACTAGTACTTTTTGTACGGCTGGGTATCATTTGAACACAACTGCAAAGGGATGCAGTAATGCCCAGGTTTCTAATGGAGGTTTTGATGTGAACAGCTTGTTATTAATTAAGACTCAATTACAACCCAACACCCAAAACAGATGCCAGAAATACAGCATAGCTTCCCTTCTGATCAGGAACCAGGATCTGATTTTTATTGCTGCGGTGACTGAATCATCAAGAACTACAAGCATTAACATGGTGGCATAGAAGCAAGTGTCTTGACGCAACTCAAAACTGAGGCAGAGCGGGGGAAGAACTTCCCTTCCCCCACTGCAGCCACAACAACTACTACTTGGAGGTTGAACAAGGCCTTTCTTCTTCACACAAATTAAACAGCCACTTTTGATTTCAGGTTATTATGTCACAATAATTATTACCTTTTCCCTGAATAAATTTTAACAAAAAGAGAATCTGCACACATCTTCCCTTTCCCTGTGTGATCTGAAATGAAAACTAACTTCCTCTGAAGGACTTCACAGACCTCATTTTCCTTAATTTCTGGGATCTGAGATCTACATTACAACTCTGTTTTCAATATCAAAACCCAGTTCTGTTCCTCCTCAGAATCCTATTCTACCACACATCAGTTGCTCACATGAAAAGAACTAATTCCAGGAAACTAATATATTTTTAGCTGACTTTATTGTGACTTAGCAGCTGGAAACAAGAACAGCTTGTTCTGTGAGAATGCCACACAGTACTCCATGGACACCAGTTTGGAAAGTATTGGTAGAACTTTAAATAACCTTCTCCAGCTAGACATGTTTTCCAGGAACCTTTGCCACATCCAGGGCTCCATTCAGCCTTCACATGCCATGTAATTTTGGTTGTAACAGCTCCCTCACACTCAGAAATGAGCTGTCAGCAAGAAGAAGCTCCCACATCAAAAGGGGGAGACATCCCCATACAGCAGAAGCAGTGGGAGGTACTGCAGGCTATCCATTGTAGTGATGCAACGAGATGCAGAAAACAAGAGAACCTAACAGGAGTCATGCACTTAATTATTCTCTAAAGAGAATAAAAAGTATCTGTTCACAATTGTTCCCAACCAAAAGTACATATAATATATTCAGTGTGCAGTTGTATTAATGATAAGGGAGTGAGTAACTGGAGCATGTTTCCCAGAAAAGTTGTGGATGCCCCATCCCTGGCAGTGTTCAAGGCCAGGTTGGATGGAGCTCTGAGCAACCTAGTCCAGGGAAAGGTGTTCCTGCCCATGGCAGAGGGTTTGGAATTAGTTGATCTTTAAGGTCCCTTCCAACACAAACCTTTCTGTGATTCTGTGATTCTATGATTCTATAATTTTATGTATCCGAACTCACTTAAAGAAACTGTGTTGTGGAGTTTATAGCAGCATTTCTCAACCCATGTTAAACAAAGGACCCCTTTACTCTTTTCAAAATTATCTAGATCATCTTTCATTCTACTGTGAAAAACAGCTCTAAGTTTGCATATTCATGCATTTTTCCCAGTTGGTATCTGCTACGTGTGTGGGACTCTGTTATAGGGTTAAGTGGGTTTTGTGAGGAACTGTAAGTCACAGGCCTCAACTAATTTAGCAAACACAGAAACAGTTATAAGCCCACAAAATGAATTTTGCAATATCCCATAGCAATATACAACATGCAAACTACCAACCAGTCAAGCTATCTATACCATTGAAGTGAGGCCTTTGTAAATGACTCCTGATGCCAAGTCAAGAAGTACAAAAAGCCAAAGCATAATAAAACAATCATGTAGGAACGTTCCTTTCCATTTCTTTGTATTTTCTATTGGGGTTTTTAATTTCTGTGATTTGGAAAATTTCTCACATTAGTCATAGTCTGAAAGTGGTGAGATTTTCAGTTCCATGCCCTAAAAATGTTGACATTTAATATTCCTTTTTTTCTGACATTCAGTAAATTCTCCAGTGTAAGTTCAAAACTACATGCTGGCTGCTAGAAATGAGCACAAAAGTCATTATGGTTGATTACTGTTTAGAAATGATCCGTTTTCCTCCTAATACAAGTCAGTGCTAGCCAACAGTCCCCTTTCCACACCATGGAGAAGAGGGTACATTAAACCCAAGAGTAACTTCAGTGGGATTTGTCTTTCCATCATATAAGCAGAGTTGGTTTCCTCCTTAGCTGGGGTACCTGCAGCACCGTGAGAATGGAAAGCACTCTGTGCAGCTGAGCTGCACCATTTACTTGCAAGGGCAGGGAGTGTGGTGTTCTGCAAACCTTTGAGCAGTACATCAGATTAAGACAAAATGCCTTGCCTCCTTGTATTTGTTTATTTTAAACTAAAAATATAGCAAAGTTCATTGGTGAACTTTTGAGTTCACCTTCACCGCACTTTGAGTGATTTAGCTCCCATGCAACCTAAGTAAAACCAGAAATAAATAGAAAGACTAGCATTGTGCCATATCTGCCTGGTAGACATGCATGGGTTACTTCTGGTGACATTTAGACCCAGAGAAGTTTCAGGAAACAACCTAAAGCTGATGTAAAGCCTAGTACACAAAGCTAACCATATAACCCAATTTTAGAAGAATATGCAGTCATATTTCAAGCTTGCATTATTGTACAGTAGAGCTAAAGAGCATATTAACTACTCTCTAGTGAGCCTAATTTTATTTTCAACTCCTTTTCCTCACTTGAAATTTGCTATTCAATGCAATCAATTTCACTTTGGTTAAACAGTTTAATGTGCTCTAATAAAAACAGGCAATTGATATTCTAATTCTGTTGTATTGAAATTAGCTCTGTATTATGAACACACATGATAAAATATAGCAAGTACTATGGCAGCTATCTAAGGGTGTTTTTTCTTCAGTTGTTTGTATGACGTTTAACAGCAGTCTTTATGGCACTTTTAATTTCAAAGAACTAGAAGATAGTTTAAAAATTACACCTTTAAATAACAAATCATATTAATTTCTGTTTCTGAGATGCATCAGGGTAGTCTTCTAACACTTCACAGCAGTACCATATCATAATTTAAGGACCAGTCTTGTATTTTTTTGTGCATGAAATGTTTCACTGGGACAGGATCTAGGACAGCAAAGACTACAATTCTCTTTTTATTGATGTTGCATGGATAAACAATATATAGAGGTGCAATGTAATTAAAAGAGCTGGATTCTAAAATTTTTCAGGAATTCTGAGAAAGTCTGTAAAAGTTCCTGCCTTCTATTGACTGGATCAGAGGAAGCCAGGGGAGGAATGGAGCATTTTCTCAGTTTTTCTTGTGTGTTCCCTTGCTGGAAATGGTTTTTAGACAATATAGTTATCACCAATAATCTCTCAAAGAAATAAACAAACAGAAAAACTAAGTAATGTCCTTAGTTACCATTAACAAATGAGCAGAATCTTGTTTTTGACTGTGTTATGTGTTTAGTCACCGCACATCCCTGCAGTATTGGTTAGTATTGATTCTGGACAAAGACTATCATTTAAGAAACCACCCATTACAATCATGTATTCCTTGCTGATTTTCCAGCATGATTTCAACAATCTTGGAGCTTACAAATCTTGAAATCTGATTAAATCACCATCTGATACATCAGATGTCAAATCAGGCCAGTCCTTTACCTTCTCAGGTTTGACCTTTCCTGACAAATTTTCATTACTGGCAGAGGCAATCCTGCCAGTAAAAAGGCTGAAGAGACATGGGGCACTATAATGCCCAAACGAAAAGTGAAAGAGAGTGTACCTATCACTTAATGCACTTGGATGACTCCCTTAATTTATGTGTCTGAAGCCAGAACTTCAGAGAATCTAAATCTTGATTCCCACTCTAATTTTCCAAACAAATTTTCTAATGCATTCCTTTCTTGCCCTCAGAAATAATGAAAGCTCATAAAAACATCAGATAGGAATAGATTTAGGGTTGGTTTACTTGTTAGTTTTTTTCCAGGCAGATCATTATATTCAAGGCAAAGGTTTTTGAATTACATATGCAAATGTGAGCAGGATCACCTTCAGAAGGATTAGTGGATTTGCATTGATGAAATACTGCAACACACAAGACATGTAATTATTAGTCTTACAGTTGATACTTCTATCCCTTACAAGCGCTGCCTGCTAGCACTGACTTAATAATTTTTTCTTCTGAATTAGGGTCAGACCAATTATCTCACAGAAAGCCAAGCTTATTTTTTAATCAATTACCTCCTATGTGTGTTTTATGCTCTTGTTTTTCAGTATTTCTCAATAAATGAGAAGCCATTAAATTTGTACAAACATTTTTACAGATCAGTTGGTAGGCAGGCAACAATAACAATATTGAATTATTTCCACAGAAATGAACTCATTACCTCTGTCTGTTTGTGATGAAATGGTTTTAAATGTATTTTGCATATGTGTTGTCAATCTGGTGGGCAGAGATAGTTGCAGGAAATGTAATTAATAGATAAACATGAAACGAAGTATGGGCACAAAACAGTTGCATTCTGAACTGCTCAGTTATTTCATTAACTTAGCCCTTGTCTAATTCTTCATCGATAAATCAGGAATAACACCAATCATTGCTTCTTAGAATTACCCACTCTGGGTATGTCACGGTACTATTAAGAAATTTCCTGATCTGCTATAACTGTGTTGGTTTTAGTGGTGATTTCTGCTGAAGGGCAATTTGATCCTGAGGGCATGTCCAAATATTAAGTCAGGTATGTGAGCAGGAATCACATAAATCATGCCTAAAAAAGTAGCATGATATACCGAAGTTGGTATAGTAAGCAATAATTATTAAACATCCATACTGTGTCACAATATGAAAAAAATATGCACTTGCTCAGGCAAGTATTTGCCTCTTTAAACCACGCATTGCTTTACAACTTCACCATCAACAACTCTCTTCTGTGAATCAAGACTACACCATTTTCTGTAACAAGACAGGCAACTGAAAGGTGCTTCAAATTAGTAGGCTCAAAAGCAAAACCAGGATCAAATATTAATTATAAAACAGAAGCTACTACACACATGAAGTTTGCTTTCTTTTACAAGTTTTATATTTTAAAGAACATAACGTAGGACACAAATTTGGGGGGCATTTACAAACAAAATGGAAACAAACCCAGTAATCTACTGTGTAACCAAACACCAATACAACAATCCAGCCACAAGCCTATCTGGGGGATCACTAAATACAGATATAATCTAAAGAAATACTAACATCAAGCAAAAAGTATAAAAGGAAAAACCATTAAGTGAGAACAAAATATGCTGGACTGAAGCCATAAAAGGGCCTTCACAGTTCTTTTTTTTATCAGCTTATCCAGTGCAGCTATTCATTGCAATCCATTACAGGACTGAAGCTCCAGGACTGAGCTGTCTGGAGAGACTTTTGCCAACTTGAAGACCCATACCTATTTATCCATTCTCTTTTAACTTCACCAACATACAATTCTTTTCTGAATTCTTTTAAAAATTAATTTCAAACTTGACATGTACTTGCTCCAGTCTATCTTCTGGATCTCTTCCATACTACTTTCTCTTTTAATATCAGGATTTCTTTTGAATCCATGTTTTCTACTATCTAATAACTATATGTGTGCCATATCTTCTTTATTCCTACTGGACAATGCTGTGTTAAAAGCCTACTTGGCTCATCCTTCTGTCTCTTTTCCTGCCCTCTTGTCTCTCAGCTTTAGTCACACTTCTGTTTTCAAAGTTGATCTATAAAAATCTTTCCCTTCCTGATTATAGTTCCTAATTTCATTCTGTGCCTGCTATAATTTCTTAATTAACTAACTATATAATTAAACTTTGCTGCATTTTTTGAAACATCTGCCATGAAAGAAGTGCTCCAAATAAACTTATAGTATTACTGAATAGGTTGCTGTTAACTACAGCCTCTAATCCAACTATCTCTGTTTCTATCCACATTGAGTACATCTTTCTCTTGGCTTAGCTCATAAATCTTCTGGGATGGGAACAGTGTTTTGGTTTGGTGTTTGAAGAGCCCTGCTGAAGAGTAGTTTCCAACTACTCTGAGACAGATGATAGTTTAATTTAAAGAAACTTTAATAATACATAGGGATAAAGGTTCCATATAGAATCTGACATAATTAATTCTGCATTGAGGCACTTCATAATTCTTCCTTTCCTCAAACTGGACCTCAGTTTGCTTAAATATTTGGGGAGTCTGTCCTACAGAAAACTTATTAGCAGTAAAGAGTACCTTTATTGGAAAGAAAAGAAACTTCCCTACACGGCCCTCCTCAGGTACCTGCTCAGCAGTGTTGGGCTCTGCACACCTCTCAGCCAGACCTGGGACCAAGTTGCAACATTCGAAGATGTGAAACATCCCTGGGGGCTGTGTGAGCACAGCTCTCCGTGCCTGCACATTAAGCTGTGACAGCTGCACTGAATAGGCTGCCGACTTCTTAAGCAATTACCACAGAGCTCAAGTTATGATTACAGGCAGTCCTTGCTACCAGACACCTACTGCTTTAACATCAACAATGAAGATGAGTCACTAAAGCAACTTGGGAGCATCATTGTGCAAGGGCAGAGACAAATATCTCTGTCTGCTGCGAAGGTGTACACTGCGACATCTAAGAGAGCACTGCCCCAGGGTGTTCTCTGCATTATTATCTCTCTCCCCCATGTCTATCTCAAATACTGAAACTCCATTTCTGCTGTAAGTTCAAAGGAAGAAGGAATTTTGCCCCTTCACTTTCCTCCAGCAGCCTGCTTATTTTAGAAGACTTTATCAGTCTATCCAGGCCTGAAACTTTATATGTTGGGGTCTTGCCCCTGACCCTACTAATTCAGCTCCTCTGAGCTTTTTCCAAACAGCAGCAGCAGTTTTATAAATTGGCATGATTCATACACTGCCACTCACACTCTGAAGGGTGGGTATGATCCTATCATATGAATTTCAGTCTGGTACAACCTGGGAAAGTTATGGTTGGCAGCAGATAAACAGGGATGGTCTCTCTGCAGACTCGAGAAGATGACTTTGCCCTTCACATTTCGTTAGAAAATTATCCTTGTTGTCCTCAGACATATTAATTTAATGTGGTACTACTTTTTGACAAGTGCACCAAAAAAATTTTCCCATACTTTTGCTTTAAGTAGAATTTTCTAGCTATGGAGATACTGTTTCTATTTATATACTTACCAGCAATAATACACATCCTTTTTTTACTTTTGTCTTTGGGGGAGTTTTCCCTGGGATAGATTGTCTCAGGCAAAGTAGACAGGAATGGAAGAAGTTACAGAGATGGACTCTTTATTTGGTGTGTACGTGAAAAGCACAACACTGAGCACATATGTATAGAGAATATAAAAACAGCTGTATTCCCCTTAAAACAACATATTCAATACGATTTTGGGTTAAATATATATTCAGAACAAATGACAGAAGACATGAAAATAGGCCAGTATCTCAACCTCACTTTTTTTAAACTTCACTTCTCAGTGACCTGTCAATCTGATGCGAATTGGCAGGATAATTGATTTATCACAGTACTAGGACTTGGAGATACAACTAGACCAATTGCAGATAGGCAGAGGGCACTATGACATCTTTATGTCCATGGTAATTCACAAACCTCAGAGCAGTAAATTGCAGAAAAATGTTTGAAAACCGCCGCTGTCTATGTTCCATTTGATACAGATCTATCAATCCTATTTTGTGCAAAGACAGGTTTAGAACTAGCAGAACTTGTTCAGCTACTTGTTCAGTTCTGTTTACTTCAGATCCTGTATTATTAGACAGTGGCTGAGAAATTTTTTTTTTGGTCTTGTTTCCAGCCACAATGGACTTGTGCTACTTTTCTCCTCCAAGGAAGGTGAACCTTCAAGCAGATCAGAAGGTGAAGTTTGAATTGAAGAACAACTCTTTGGAAACGCTTTCTCAAGACATCCCCAGATATCCCTGGCTGCTCAACATCCTAATGCACTACACATTCCTAAACACATTAAGCAGATTTGTTTTCCACCTGAAATCAGCCTATGCAATATCTGTGTGCTTTCAGAGGGGGCACTGCTTTAACTGAATGGATAGCTGGCACCTGATACTGATGTCCTCTGCCAAACACTAAGAGCCTGAAGCATGTGCCTGTTCAAACTATATCCCTAACTACATCCCGAAGTGACATCCATGACATCATGCAAACACTGCAGCAGAGACAGGTTTGTAATAACACAGAGTTCTGCAGCTATCATGAGGATTATTTCTTAGGAAGAAAAAAGAGAATACATTTCAAAAATGAACAAGATGTAACAGAGGCAAATTAAATGCACATGGTAAGATGTCACAATTTCAAACACCAATTGCTCAAATGTAAATATGATATTCTAATCACCATGTTCTGAAAACAAGTCTTTAATTTAGACCAGAGTCCTTAAGTTAGAAAACACAGAGTGATTTCAGTAGGTGCTGTGAACATGTAGCCCATTGTAAACTCACTCAGAAACTTGCTCTGAATCAATGAGGGAAAACACTTTCTCCCTCGCTCTTCCATTTAGATTCCTAAATACAGATTTTTTAGAAGCTTGGGAATGCCAAATTTGAGAGCCTTGAATATAACTCCTCACAACAATATAATTTCTGCATGTGCCAATTCTGTGGTAATCCATTTAAATGCTGTAGAAAAAAATGCTTTTAAGTAAAAAAATAAAAAACGAAACACAAACCAACTCCTACCAGCACTGCGTTAAAAGGATGCCACCTACCGGGCACCTCATCAACCTCCAGCAAGAGACCTGGAGAGGGAGGTGAAGTAGATCTGAGAAAACTGAAAAAGCCTGCTTTATAGGGTAGCTCCCTAAAACAGGCATAAGAAAATTTAAAAATTAATATCTCTTGTTGCTCTTTAAGCTCAGGGTTTCCCAAAAGCTCAGGGTTTTCTTTCTTTTCTGCCAGCTTTCTCACGCCTCTTTTTTTCTCTTGTAGTAGTAGCAGCACCAATAGCCATGTTTCATAAGCATTTATTCTTTGTATTTTCCTATTAACTCTTCACCTCCTGATGCTTCTATTCATGACGAGAAGGCTGCATCTTAACGATCTGTTTACCATTTTTTTCTGTTCTCCCCCATTAGACTAACAGGTACTGTCCAGGCTTTCCATTGAAAACAATTAAAATATGCAATATATGCACACATGCAGACATGCACACAAGCAAACATGATGGAATTAATACCAAGTTTTAGGGGAAGATCAGGCTGTGCTTTAGGCT
This sequence comes from Daphoenositta chrysoptera, assembly GCA_013397915.1. Classification (NCBI taxonomy): domain Eukaryota; kingdom Metazoa; phylum Chordata; class Aves; order Passeriformes; genus Daphoenositta; species Daphoenositta chrysoptera. The sequence continues at coordinate 16,100 of VZRO01004183.1, read as the reverse complement.
CTGCTTGGTGTGGTCAAAAAGAAAAGCTAAAAAAGAAGTTTCAGGTTTGAGTTTGTATTTCCTGGGTTTGTGAGATTATTTCAGCCCTGTTATTTAATTGTTCAGCCACTACATTCTGCTTCAACTATCGAGTCTCCTTGTTATTTACAATATTGCATTCTAGTAGGAAACTGTCAGGTATATTTATGTCTAACATCCCTTCCATTTGTGGACTGCAAGATACCAGAAAAATCCTCAAAATTGGAATGAGTTTATAGTCTCCATTAAACATAAACCTTCAGAAAAGTGTGTAGCTCTTGCCCACGTCTTGATACAGAGTACTAACAAAACAGAGGGACACGTTCTCATTTACCACTCAGACCAATTTATTCTATTCTAGCAGAGTTAAAAGACTTTGAAACAAACATGGATTATATTTATACCTACCTTCTCCACATTCCTTTTCACTAACAGATTAATGCAAAGTAATATTAATTATATAAGTAGATTGTCTTTGCATTAGACCCTATTCTCATTTTCACTATGTTCACTGTTTGCTACACTGACAGTACAAAGAGGACTTCATATGAATCAACTCTTTTCAAGTAAGAGTTAAGGCTTTAGTATAACAACAGTGTGATGTACAAGGACTCACAGTGTTGGTTTACATAGTTTTAAAAGAAGTATCAATACGCCTTCTAAGAGTATCCTTCTTTTTGTAATTGGAAGATGTATTTGATGCAGTAACTGATGTGGTAACAGCACAGATGTGCTTTTTATCCATAAACACACAGTTCCTTCTCACCTAAACCAGGATGTGCCTACTTACCTTGTTCTAACTTTGCACTCCATGGAAGCTCGATAAATTTTTACTAGTTCACTCCCATTACTACAGCACAGCAATCTGAGCTTAACCAGCACCCGGATGTCAGCAAGTCAAGACCACTCTTTAAATCCATGCTCACAGAGCTTTTCATGCCTGTGAGTCTTAAAAGGAACAACTGTGTTACGATAATCTCAGAGCCTGTCCGCGCAGTGGAGGGACAAGGCGTTGCTTTTGTGGCAGGTTTGAGATTGGGTCCATGTGAGTGCCCGTCCAAGAGTGGCACCGAGGCAGCCCGAGGCAGCGAGGGGAGAGCGCTCTCATCAGTCTGGCAGTGTCAGTCTGGCCCCCACCAGCACAGCTTGGAGCTGCACCGCTGCACCAGGCAAACCCCTGTCCCACGTCTCTGCTAGCCAGGAAAGGTGAACGGGGTGCTGGCATCCAGCTTCCCTGGATTACACTTTCTGAGGCCACCACACACAGCCTCCATACTAGAGTACCTGGGATCAGTCCAGTCTCCTGACTGGACACCGAGATTAATTTTGTCAAGTGCTTTTATTGTATTTTACCATTTACTTCCAGGCACAAAAAGACAGATGCTCTGATTCCAGACTGCATAACCACTGACTTAAATGCACGAATTCAGGCTAGTAATTTAAGTGGTTATGACTTATTTATGGAAATTCCCATTATACACTGTTTCACAATCCCTGAATAAAGAGAGTTCTGCCCAAGGGTAGCAGAAACTGTGGGAAGAAAAATGCAAAAGAGACGGTTTCTTTAATTATTAGCCAACCATATTAGCTCTAAGCAGAATGACAAAATAAGGTCTGTAAAATGATGGGATAGGGGCCTTGTTTCACTATGACAGCCATTGCATCATGCACACAGACCATACTTTAAGAATGTATCTCCTAGATAAAGAAACCCCTAGTTCTACCTAAATAAAAAATGTAGATAGATTTTCCTTTTTCTCCTCTTGGGAAAAGTCACATCACACAAGTTAGCTGGTATATTCGAGAAGTTCTACATTTTTTCTGTCTGTATGACAGTGCTTCTCTCTTGGTCTATTTGCCTTAAAAAGTTCACTTAGGATGAGGATACTATGGAAAACAGTTTGTGAAACGCTGCTGCTTTTTAAAATTATTATTAAAATTAATATTAAAAAATCTAAATTTCTGATTTTAAGAACACCAAATCTGCCTTCTCAAGCTTTCCACTCTCGTGCTTTGACCATACCCAAGGATTATACTGAAATATCAAAGAGAAATAAGAAGGAAGAAACTACTCAGGAGTAATCATGTACAAATTAAGCAAAAAGGAGAAAGAGGAAAGAGAGTATCTCAACAAAATGTGTGGATACCTGCAGTGGTCTCCAAGTCTCCCTCTCTTTTTTTACTTTTAACTAGGAGTTCTGCCATACATAATCCCATTACTTTGGGATTCAGCAGATTTTGAGGAAGTCAGTGTACCAAATAGGATTTCACCAGTATGACATTCCTCTCTTTATATAGAGACATTGACACAGGTATGAAATCCTATGAGAATTCTAGAGGTGTGTTAAGTACAGTAAACAAGTATCTTAGATATTTTACAGGATCCCATATTTTAACTACTTTGAATAGCAGATCACATATTTTATTAGTTTGTGTCACAGAAAAACCTGCCCCTGAAATGTTTCAGTCTCTCTGACAGGATGGCAGTGCTTCCAGCTACAGGAGCTAACTCATGCCCTAGCACCACTTCATTTCTCTTGCAGTGTGTAAAATCTGCTCTTAAAAAAATACCTTAAAAGGACTCAAAGTATGAAGAACAGAGTTGTACCTCTTTTATCAGGCTAATGGTAATGATCCATAGAGAAAATGCGAGTTCTTCATGGACTAGCATTAAACCTGAATGCTAACAGACTGACTGTTGGACTGCCACCTTCTTGATGAGCTTTATTCAGCAGCATTAAGATCACCTTAACATTAGCTCTCAATAGTGTTCTAAGTATAACAGCTTCAGCTTTCTGGTTTTGTTTTTTTTTTTTTTTGCAGTCTAAGGCACTTAAATTTCTGCATTGTTTTCACTTTCCACCTTTGCTTTGCTAATGGATGAAATTTTTACCAAAGACTCTGAGTTCAACGGTGTTAAAATATCTTCTAAAGAAAAACTTGGTACTTGCCTTTGTAAATCACTGGTGTCTATATGTCATATAAGGTCTCTTGGAAATAAATTAATAAAACCAAATTCATGTAATAAAGTCATAATTAAAGCCTGCTCAGATTATAAAGGTAACTCCAAAGTTAGAAACCACTTGCATAACCCTTATTTAGCCTTTTTGGGAATAGTTACTACAGTTTTAATTACTAATTCTCACACTTATTTTTCCCTTGGAATCTTTCTTCCCTGGGTTTTTAAGGATGAACAGTGCCCACTCGATGAAAACTGAGTCAATACTTTATCACTGGTAGTCAGTGGATTTCAATTATTGTACATACATAAAACCTTTCACAGTAAACAGATTTATTAATTTTTTACATGGCTTTTTCCTTGGTGCTCATTACTGCAGTATAAATGCTTCACTGACAAATAATTAACGTCCAAACTATTGCTGTTTGGTGATAGAATTATCATGATTTCACAGATGTGGAGCCAATGCTGCATTGATGGGTCGGTGTTTTTTTCCCTAATTAAAGATTTCTAAAACTTACTACCTGCTTTCAGTAGCTCAGCATGTCATATACGTGAAGGATAAAGAAGTAATATCTAAGACGTGGAAGGAAAAACATTTAAAAGATAGCTGACAGTGAATTGTGTTTTTGAAAATGTTGCATAAATGTACATCACAAATGTATGTGATGTGATCACCAATGTATGTTCAATGTCCACAGCTCATGCAGCACATCCTGTAGAGGTATTTTCCCATGGAATGTTGCCTTTTATTTCAAGGTAAACTGTGTCTCTATTTTCTAAATTTCCCAGGCCATTTCTGAATTGCACATAAAAACTTGTTCCTCCTTCAAGTTCTTGCAGAGATGACATAATTTCTGCTATTTAGCAGGTGAGTTGCTCACCCTGCTCTGAGTTTAATTTCCTTTGGGAAGATCAGTGCTTTCAGCTGTATGCCTTTCTTCCATTTTTGGATATGCCTGGATGCCTCCTTTCGAGACCACAGTAATTCCCTGAGTCATAGAATAAAATTGGCTGTAAAGAGATAATGGGAGATAATCTAGTAAGCCCCCTGCTCAAAGCAGGGCTAACTTCAAAGCTAGATCTGCTTATTTGGGGTCATATCCAGGCTAGTTTGAATCTCCCCAAGGATGGGAATTCCACAGCTTCTCTGGGCAATCTGTTCCAGTGTTTTACTGTTACCACTCATCTGCTTGCTAATGATTTGGATCTGACTGTGATTTCAAAATGTCCTCAGCATCATGTGATTAACACTATTGGATTTTAGTGACATTCACTCTGGTAAGAGTGTGAGACATTCTGCTATTTCAAGACCTTTCTTCTTCGATATATCTTGTGCAGACAATTTACCAGCAGATTTTCTGAAACACTGCCTTCTGGATAAAGTGTTGGAAAGCACTAATTAGCTGCTCTCCTTGTCCTATTTGACTTTCCAGTATCAAACTGTGCATCTAACATAATGAATTTGGTTGTTAGAGAGGGCCTGGAAGTGATGACATTTAGCGTGAGTGGGTTGTTTTGTTCCTCTCTCATTGCATGATTGTTCTTGTGTTGATTTGTTCTTGATTCATTGCCTTAAAGATCTTTAATATCTATGCATATATGGAATGCCCGATCATATTTCCCCTCTACTGCCATCATCAAGTGCACTCTTTCCCATGGCTTCTTCACTTTTCTAATTAACATCTTTATTGCCAAGGGGTTTGCAGTGGGAATAGCTCTCACATTGCAGTGCACTTCTGGTACTGCCTTCTAGGCAGATTCTGCAGCAAGCAGTTGACATCCTCTGTCTTCAAACACACTCATAAGCTTAGTATTACACGGGCCTGCCAGGCTACATATTCTTTTCCAGTTTTCACTGCTTTTAATGTATTTATCAAATTTAATGTATAGCTAAACTTTACATGCAAAACTATTTCTGCAGGAGTGTATATTATGTTTATATGGATGTTTCATTGTATCTTCGGACTTTTATCTGCATAGAATAAATGTTCTTGTATACTACTAGCCATGTTTTGTGCCACAGATTCAATTTTTCCTGAAGTCAGTCCCAAAACTTGTACCCCAATACTGCTGCTCATTTTTATTGCTATTTTTTCTTAGTTTATTTGAAAAGATGTATGTCTTACCACTATAAATCTCCTTTTTTTAACAGCAACACTGCTGCTGGCTGCTTTCCCCAGCGACATTCTTCAGCTGCACACTTTTCACCTTTGATCTCCTTAGTTTGCTTTGCAGTATTTAGTATACATATTCTTAAACACCTGCTTTTCATTTTTAATTTTTGATACTTCCATGCTCACTGGCAAGTTGCTGGGTTTGTGGCTCTGGAGCATGCTTCTAACGTGAACTGTGGCTGGTGCTTCTCTCTGGGGCTGTGCACACAATGGCAGCTGACCCACATTTTATCATCTACATGTCATCATCATTACTGAAATGTCCCCTCTGATCTGTATTTTTTATTCTCTGGATATTCTAGCAGTATTCTGGGATGCTCAATTCTCCTCCACTAACATCCATACTTTTATTTCATTTTTACCTCTCCTCAGCAAAACCAATCATTTTATAATTAGTTTCACCTGGCTGATTCACTCATACCAAAGGATTCAGTAGGTCCTCAGCTTTCCTAAGATTTCTTTGCTCAACAGAGAACTTCTCTCTCTGAAATAATATATTTCAAATTGCTCTGTCTATTCACTTTTCTTCTGTCAGCTTCAGAACTTGCCTTGTAGACATCTATAAATCTTCTCTCTGTACAAAAGAGTATGAGAAACAGGATCTCCCTCATTCTTTGCCTGAAGTCCAACAAAAAAAGTATTCCATCAACCAAACCTGTGCATTATATGAACCTTTCTTCTTTCAAAAGGTCTACACTTCTTGCCTTTCTCTGTGTGAGGAACATGTAATTTTCTCCAGTTTCAGTCTGTGAGCTTGGTTTAGATTACTGCCATGAAGACTGGTACATGGCTCAGAGTCCACAAGTCCTGCTCACACGCTGAATAAGCTGAACTAAACAGAGTTGCTTAAGTTAATTAGCTTTTCAGATAGCTTCTGTACCCTACGCACTGAAGCTTGGCACAATAAACCCAAGAAGAATAAATACTGCCATCTTAAGATCCTTACACCAGTGTTTTAACCACACATGGTGAAAACGGCTCATGAAAGAAGCTTTAAACTCTGCCGCAAAAGTTCCTCACCAGAAATCTTCACAGGTGTGTGCTGACAGCAGAATATGGGTGAGACTCTGGCAGGTCATGTATGACTGGTGCAGTGTCCAGGCTATTGCCTCTCTCTACTCTGAGCTTCCCGAATCTCTTTCCCAGGCCTTCAGTTTCTCCTCTTAACTCTCTCATTTTCCTGGCTTCCCGACTCCAGTATATTTAGTGGGGAACGGGGGAGATAATTCTGTCTCTTTCAATGCATCTTCCTCCTAATGTTCTGATGTCCTGCAAGTTCCTACCCTGACTAGCCTCTGAATGGAAATGTCAGTGTTGTTCAGGTATCAGCGTATCCCTTGGCATCTAACATGTACAAGCTTGTCCTTCTCAAATGACTCCTGCCCTAAACTCCACACTCCACTGGTCCTCAGTACTAACTCCTAATTCCAGTATGCCTCTTCCATGTGTGAAACCATTCCCATTTTTCCACACTGTTTATACCTCTTCCTGCTCTTTTTTTTGTACTTCAGGCGCGTTCTGTCTGCTCTCTCTTAGGCAGCACAAACTGGATTATGCTACCTCAAAACTGCGACACAGACGAAAGCTCTAGAAGATCTGGGCTGTACATGTGTGGGTGTGTTCTTACACAAATGTGGAAGGTTCAGTCTTGACTCAGAAGCCATCTACTGCCAAGTCCATTTTCCACCGCATGGTAGCACATGAACTTCTCAGGCAAAAACAGCAACCAGAACTTGCGAATATAAGCAAAGCAATGTATCATGCACTGGAGATCTTCAGAGATCGTGAAAATTATCTGGCTACAACTTTCCAAATAAGTCCGACAGACTGAAGACAGAGACACTTTTTTTTTAAAATAAGTATGCACTGTGAATAGGGCTATTTTCTCTCCCAGTATCTCCTTCAGTCTGTTGAATCCTTGTTCATCCAAACCATGTCTGATGTTGAGTTCAAGACACTTATTATATTATGGTGAAATTTTAAAAATTAAAATAGTATTTTAATATAAAAAATCTATACATAACTGAAATTTTGATCACTTGCAAAAGTATTTTTATAATGATAATAAACTCCAGATTTTATTTTTAAAATAATGTAATTAATTCATTTGTTTAATTGTCACTTTAAAAAATTTGAACATTTTCAACAGTAAGATCAGTTCTGAAATGCAATTTCTTAAATTATACACTGAAGTAATTCGCATAACTATCTTTAAACATTAAACGCATGTGATTTCTCCATGTGGAGTTACACATCAGTTGAAAAAAACATAATTCATCACTTCAAGAAACCTCTCATCAAACATGTTCTTTGATGTAGTATGTGATTTGTCTGTAACATTTGATGATTCCCATTACAGTAAATAATATACTGACCATATGTTGCAAGTTATTTACATAAGTAGATAAATTATAGGCTTTGAGACTAATAAAGCACTGTCCCAGTATTTTGCAAGGTGATGGAGATACCTTCAGTTAATATTTGAGGTTCCTCATGATTCTTTCTGCCCAGAGTGCATACATACCTCCTTCTGGCTTAATCATACTCACTTCTCATGCACTATAGGCCACTAAGCCCCACTTCTTTTCCTCTTATTAAAGGGGAGGCTGCTAGTTTAAATACAAAGATTTGTGTAATTTCTGTCACTGTGCAGACAACTCAAACAGTTACAGCAATGACAAAATGCTGGAGTGGGCTTGGATTATTATTCTGCATGTAAATCTGAACAGCTGATGAAAAAGAAGTGATAAATTTATTTGGTGACTACCTACTGGTTTCTCCAGTGATGACCTCTGATTACGTCAGGCATTTCATGGGATAAACACTTTTCTTCCACAACACTGCAGATCTGATTGCCAATAAAGTCAGCAGGCATTTAAACACTTATAAATCTACACATACTTGTTTTCTTTTCATTGCTGAAATTACTCCAGTCTTTAGAAGCATACACTATCAAATACCCTGAGACAATAAAGACAAAAAATGCAAGAAAAACCAGCTGACAAGAAAATACTGGATCTGCTTTATCTGTGAGAACATATGGTAACAATTATTATTATTTTTTACTTGATCCTGCTTCAACCCAAAATGTACTTGGAAACATTTGAACACAGAAGAAAACATTGTATTGTAACGCAAAACAGCTCAAAGGCTTAAAACAGTCAGGCCCTCCAGCAGGATGTAGTAGTGGAAATGGTCCCCAGAACATTAAAGGAAGTCTCCACTCACACAATTTGTTCCCCATCACGGAGTTTTAATCAAGACTAGGGCTTAAAAGACTTGCTAAATTCCAAGCACTACAACTCTGCAGTCAGGAGCCCGTGATCAGCTGCCTATGGGTTACTCCTTCAGTTTCTCAATGTTCCTAAACAGTCTGAAGCACAGCCAAAGATTTACCAGAGATTCTGTAAGTTAGTTTGACTAAACTGCCCTTTGAAATGTAAATGGAATTTCCCCTGCTGCAATGTAGGTAAATGGAGCACAGAGCTGTCTATTAGTTAATTAGGCATTTTGTAGCGTAACTTCCCAGCTCATCTCTACCACTAAATGCTCAGGTGCATATAACATTCAAAACACCTCTTTCTTCTGAGTTTTCCCTTCCCTCCAAAACAATTCATTCTTTAAATTTTGTGTTATTTGATGCAATTTCTGCATCCCATACCCTTCAGTCCTAGTAGTGTTTCCACCCCTGCAGCAACAGCACAGCTGAAGATAACAGCAGGAAACCTACTGTTCCCTTTCTGTATTGTTTTTGAGACAGAAGAAAATGAAGATTCCATTAGAAGCTGGATTGACTGGTAAGAACAGAAGGAGTTCTTATCAAGAGGGATCCAACTTTTAGTCATATGAAGGACACTCATCAGTCTTAGACACCTTTTTTTTACCAAATCCAAGAAACCTCAGAAAGTTTCTCTAAGCAGTCTAAGTAGTGAAAATGTGAGCATCCTCTCTCTCCTGTCCTTCAATATTCAAGGCTAGATGAGATTGCACACAGCATGTTTAAGAGTATGAAATGCTCAACCTGTTTCAGGCTGCTAGTATAGCCTGGAGAGAGACTATCACAACAATGTAAAGACCATATAACATCTTTTGGTGTTCATTTTACGTCAATGGATGATGACAGCCCATAACATAAAAAGGACTGTAACTTTATGGGACAGCATTCATATCTCTTCCATGGGGAATCATACTTATCTGTTAAGAAATGTTTACCATCTGCTTGTTAGCTGGCACAAGGCAAATTACACCATCATTTTTCAACAATGAAAATGGAGTGCAATACAAGGGCCTAATGATGAAGCACCTGCACATTACAGGTAACTAAGACTACAGAACACAGGCTACAGACTAAGGCTACAGGTCACTAAGATTACGTGATTAGAGACAGCTATCAAGAAATAAAGTTGGAAAAAATCACATGGTGATAGGTCTGCTCAAAAGAATGTAGCTTATGCAAAATAAAGTGAGACATGAAGAGATTCTGTACTGAAGGAAGTGTAAAACATCACCAGTTTGGCACTGAACCATAGTGGGGGTAAATTTAAACAGAAAAATCATTTTTAGGGCTCATTTTGCTTCTTCACAGATCACAAGCCATATCCAGCTTGGCTTTGAGCACTTTCAATTATACAGCATCCACAGCTTCTCTGGGCAGCCTGTTCTAGTGTCTCACCACCCTCATCATAAAGTTTTTTCCTGTTATACAATCTAAACATGCCCTCGTCCAATCTAAAGCCATTCCCCTTTTTCCGATCACTACATGCCCTTGTAAAATGTCACTCTCAAGCCCTCTTGTTGACCCGTTTTAGGTACTGGAGGGTTGCTATAAAGTATCCTTGGAGCTTTCTCTTTTCCATGCTGAACAGCCCCAACTGTCTCAGTCAGTCTTCATAGCAGAGGTGTTCCAGCCCTCTGATCAACTTCACATCCCTCCTGCTCCACCAGGTTCACATCCTTCTTATGTTGGTGGTCCGAGAGCTGGATGCAGCACTGCAGATGGGGTCTCACAAGAGCAGAATAGAATGGGAGAATCACCTCCCTTGACCTGCTGGTCGTGCTACTTTCTGTGAAGCCCAGGACACATCTGGTTTTCTGGGCTGCACAAGCACATTGCCAGCTCATGCTGAGCTTCTCTCCAACCTGGTATTCTATGATTCACTTAAATCACGATAGCTAGGTTTGCTACAGATAACTGCTCTGGCACACAAAACTTGTAGGGAAGATCAAGATACAAACAAAATACAACTGCAGAGCTACCTGTGATTTTTCTAAGTAGTTAACACTCATTACTGATATCAGCTGGAGGGAAATCAAGACTAAAAATGGAGTCATCCATCTGCATACATCATAGCTTAGATGCTACAGTCACTTGAGCTTTCTGATGTTAGAGTATGCCTCAGTGCTGCCTGAGAGAAACAGAGGTGGCTAATTGACTCCATAAATTTATTCAGTCTTTGGTTACCTTCCTCTCTCTTTCATCGAGCTCTAAACAGTGCCATGAATTACAGCAGATTTTGTTATGTGAGCACTGAAAAGTAAGTAAATATTTCATTATTAAAAACCACAAGAAGAAAATGTAGTTGACCTTTGAAGGGACACTGTGCCAAATGTGGAGTCTCATTCCAGTCTCTAATAAAGAGTAAAACAGAAGTTTAGTTTATTTTTCTTGTACAAGTATACCTCAACACAGTCTTAATCATGACGTTTTGACATCTTTGTAATGGCACTACTGCATTTTCAGAGGCATTTAATATATTTTAAAGAGTTATTTTTAATTGTAAGCTTAATTCTGAGAAGACAACTCTGAAGACAAGGAACAATTCATCTTGACCCAAGCAACCTCCAAATACGTCTGTAAACCCACTTGGCATCGCCTGCAGACTGTTCAATTTCTAGAAGAAATAATCAGAATAAAAATCTTTTTTTCTAATTCTTGAGGGGCAGTTAAGCACTTTGTACAGCACCCAGGAAGAGAACAGCATTTCAAACATCTCCCTTTGAATAATAACAAGTTTATAACCCCTGCTTCACCCCAAGGTAATGAGGACATCACAAAATAAACATGTCAAAGCCACTAACAAGTTTACACCCTAACTTAATACTCCTTAAAAGTACAAACCACTAGAGCTATCTTGAATAAAACACAGTGAAACCATGGATTTTAAAATATTGCAGAATTTATCAAATGTATTATTCATCTATCTCTTTGTAATAGTTAACATTATTCATCAAAAACCACAGGCAAAGTGATTTGGTTCTTATATACACTGCTGGATATGACCAAGCAAGAAAGTATTTGCTAAACAGTGTCACATAAAACTGCAATATTGAAATGTGACATATTAAACAGAAATGCATGCTTATTTTAAAAAAAACAAACCACTCCTAAGAGTGTGGTGAGAACAGCCATTTCTGCCAAATCTGTATCAGATCTTCTAAATCATAAATGACAAAAAAGCCAGGATCCAGATACCACTGCATGTTACCTTTCCTGAACCCCACGTGGTTACTGTGGAAAAAGGAGTATGGCCATCTTTTCAGGTGCAGTAGGTAAGATGCACTTACATGAACTGCATTTTTCAGCTGGTTTTGTGTACAATATCTACAGGTAAGAAAATGAGTACTGCACCATCCCTCCATCTCCTGGACCCAGGAATCTTCCTCCCCACAGGTTCCCTCGATCTCTGCTGCACAGGTTAATCTGATCCTTGTAGAAAGCCACCTTTCAGGACTACACTTCAGTATGTAACTTGGTAAAACCAGTTCTAGTTCTCCTGTCTACCATATGATCCTAATTCAGAAGGCATTTTGGGAATCATGGAAAAACACACGGCATCACACCTCTGATGTTCTTTATATCTACTCTTATTCCCAGCGCTATTCCCTATCAACTATGACCAATGACTCCACTTTCTTCATATGGCTGAACAACCAAATTTCTTGTACTTCCTTGTTTTAGTGGTAAATCTTTGCATACATCCATACAAAGCAGCACAAACTGTCAAAAGGAGCTCACTGCCAGAGGGCAACTACCACCCCCAGGTCCTTCCCACTCTCCTTAACTGAAAGTCACCCCAAAAGCCAACTGAACGGCTCACAGGCTCTCTGGTAAGGCACGACCATAGCCTTGGTTTGTTCAGATGGCCTGAAGAATTCCTGTGGTATCTATGGATACCACCTTGATTAAAAAAGTGTCCAGCTGAAACATGGCTGTAACTACACTTAGCAGGAAACACAGATTTTCCAGCTGCAACTTCCATGGTGACTATCAAGCCCAACGTTGCTAGCAGTGCTCCTTCTTAACTGAGATGTGGCCCATTATCTCTGCCATTGTTATCTTGTATTAGGTAGTTCTTCATGCGAGCAATTCAGTGTGTCTCTTCATTTAAGTTACTAAGTAAGTCACTCCACTGAAGTGACTAAAAGCAATGTCAAATGGCGAGTGGGTAGAGGAGCAAAAACCAACATAAAACAATATGTAATTATGTGCTGTTCTATGGAAGGCCAATGCTAGTAAATATGGAGATTAATACTGAAGAAAATGAGATCAGAGGAAAATAGCATACAACCTTAAGGTACTGGTCATTCATTTCTGGGTACCTTTATCAAAGAATAAATTAACATTCAATTCTGTTAAAAGGTGCTCAGTCTACCATTGTTAAGTATAGAGTATTCATGTTTCAGACTGAGACAATGATCTGGCCTTCAGCTAGATGTCTTAGACCTTCACGACTATTTCCACCGCAAATTTTTCAAGGGAGTGAATTTAACTCTGTGTGTGTAGTTCTAGGTAGGGACCTGACTGGATGCCACTCTAACACAAACAGTGGTGCTCAGCATTGTAACAGGATCGCTCCTGAATGGCCAAGGTAAGATCTCTGCTGGCATGAATATGAGTTTCAATATTGACTGTAATGGCAACAGCTAGGACCCGAACATTTATTACCAAAAAATAAAAGAAAACTGAGTTTACCAGCTTACTAATATGCAGAACCAATTATCACTTTTAAAACTGAATTTCATGGTATTTGCTAGCATAACTTTCAGTCAAGTACAGCCCAATTATTTAGTTGCTTATTTTCCCAAAAACTTCTATTTGCATGTATTATTGTTAAAATAAGCATAGAAGAGTATTTTTTTCTATCTACTGATTTTCAGGAACTTTGAATCATTATATGCTCTCTCTTCCTCCATTTTCGCTTATACAAAACTATTAGGAATTACTGGCAGGTATGTTGGTCATGCCAGTATTATTATGTAACGGACTTGCATGTAGCTTCTTATAGGTCCACAGATACAGATTTAAAACTAAGTGGCTAGGTTTTAAACATTGTTCTATTTTATCTCGATCTAGAAGAGAGTTGGAAAAAAAAAATCAGCAAAACCTCTGTAGAACATTGTTTTCATCTTTAATGAAAATTCTCAACTTTTTTAGATGTTTTCAAAACCATTCAGCTGTAGACATGCAAAGAAAAAGTTTGCTAAACTAGATTCTGTCAGTTCATTAAGCTAATCTTTGTGAACATAATATTCATTAATATTTCAACAAGGTTTTTAGAAGAGATGCTTCTGTTCATTCATCTCCCAACAAAGCTTATGAACTGCAGAGAGCTAAACTGTAACATGGCTTAGTTGTTTGCTGACATTTTTATAGTAAGTCAAATATTTAGCAGTTCACTTCTTTGCCACAAACAACATAATCAGAAAACATTCCCCCCCGTGCTGCCTTAATATCTCAGTTAAAATGTGGTGCATATGCAAACTGCAATCCAACTTTTTTATGATCAAGTAATCAAGTCTGATGAAAGATAAAAATTGGAGTGTAAGACAAATCTGAACTGCCTACTCCTCTTGAAAGCACAATACAGTTTCTTCTATATTGTTTCTTTAAAGAACTATTAAGACCTATGTGGCTCTTACCTGTGATTCTAAAGCAGTACCATGTAGTTGTTTAAACTGCCATCACCAGTGAACTTTAAACATTGCCACTTGATTTTCTATCTAAATTTGGCTGGCACTCACTATAAATGATAATGAAGACCTACCGTGAAACCCACCCTTTGGAGGGGTTAATTAGGATTTTACCATTGATCTTAACAGGACCAACATCTACTCAAGATTTATAAGGTTTGCATACTCTAATACATGCCAGTAGGTACAGAAACACAGTCTTTTAATTCATTCAGAACTATTTCATGCCAACTAGCATATGACAGCTATAGTAAGCATCAGAGTGGTAGCTTAGTAAAAGTTGCCTACCGGCAAAGGTTATCATATAGCTGAAGAAATTAAAATGAAGTATTAGGTCTCCTGTATTTAATTTACCTACATGACAATTATGCCTAGGATTCTGAGTGGTGAATTAAATTCCCTCTTCAGCTCAACACCACCTGCAGTTTAAGCTGTTGGTAGCAAAGAAATGTTATCCTGGTCAGCCCTAATACATGCAGCCCTAGAGCAGCATAGGGACCCTTCCACTGGCCAAACACAAGGGTTCCCCCCACAATATTATCCTTCAACCACTGAAGAGGAAAAGAAGCAAGACCTTAATTTCATTCAGTGCCTATAAAAAAGCAAAGGCATTATAATGTGATGTCTAGTTTAATCCATTCTAAACACCCTCTAATCAGACTACTTAATTCTTAAGTGCAGAGTCCTGAGAAGAGTATCACACACTGCATTACCCTTAAGAAGTTCAAGTGTTGGCAGCGTATGTAAAAGCTTGGCAGGAAGTAATCTGTTAGATATCGACAATATTGACTTCAAGAGGTCTTAGGATACACATCTTTCTATTTACTCTTTTTATGAATGATTTTTTCATTCATCATTTCAGCTACAATTGCCATTCTGTTACTAAAATAAACCAGAAGTTTTTCTCTTTCCTTTGCAAATTGTCAACTACATTAACCTTGTCAAAAAAACCACCAACCCACAAGAATGTAATCAATATAGCAATTTAAAGACAGAATTGGCAGGCACTATATTGTACTTGGACACATCCAGTAAATAGCCTCATACATCAATCTACCGTCATCAATGGCAATATTCTGAAACCTACTAATGTTGTTTATTACATTTGCGGTGTGAAACGCCAAAGTAAGTACAGATATGGGTCCAGCAGAAGAAAAACAACAAGGAGGTAATATCTGACATGGCTGAGGATCACGAACTAGTGACTCAGGTGTCATTTAAACACCCTGTACTTCCAACACGGAGAGCGGCTGCTCCCTGTACGATACGGTACCGGCAGCGACCCGCTCGCCAGTGCAGAAACGGCAGTGGAAACTCCGGGGTCCACCGTGCCGCGTCCCCGTGCAGCACCCCGACAGCCAGCGCCGGGCAGCGGCGGCCGGCCGCTCCTCGCCCCTTCCCCCGGGGTGCACCGCACACGTCGCCCCAGCGGGTCGGAGCTCCTACAACCCAGTCCCGCTTTCCCCCCCTATTTTTGGATGCGCTGCCAGCCGGGGGCTGTGTTCCCCCTGGTACCCCGCTCCCCGCCTGCCCCACGGGTTCGCTGGACCTCGCAGCCTCTCCCGCCCCGCCTGCCCCGCGGCCGCTGTCCCGGGGGCAGCGGGTGGGGAAGGGCAGGGTGCGAAGTTGCCGGGACTTACGGTGGCAGCGCTACCGGCGCTGGCGCGGCACCTCTCCCGGCCTCCCGTCACCTCGGGCCACCTCCGCGGCGGCTCCGCGCCCGCACCGGAGCAGCCCGGACGTCCCTTCACTCCTTGGAGGGGCGCATGGCGCTGCCCGCTCCCCGACCCCCGCCCGGTGGGTCCCCGCGGCCCGGAGGAGGCGGACAAGCACTAGCCAGGGTGGAGCCCCTCCGGCGGGGCTGCGCCTCGGGAAGCATCTGCCTCCTCTCTCCCGCGACGCGCCCAGCCCCCGCTCCACCCCGGGCGCGGCGGGGCTTCGCGCCGACGTCGGTGCGGGGCGGCCGGAGCCCGCCC
>VZRO01004182.1:0-105277 GCA_013397915.1 Daphoenositta chrysoptera | reverse complement strand
AATTTAATTAATTAAACTTAATTCTAAATAAGTTTAGAATTAAACTTTACACATTGTTTATTGCCAATTTTGCTTAGTAAAACAAATATCTGCATCACTTTGCCTTTCATCCCTTTGAAGCAAGGCAAACATAGATTTTACCAAAGTTTTTCCTTCAAATGCATCATTAATCTGAATAACAAGCACTTATATTAAGAGTTAATTGAAGTTACAACCTTTCTTCTAGATGAGAGTTCTCCTTTCACTGAAAGTGATGCACAAGAGGTCTAAGCCCTCAGCTTTAATGAACTTCAGTGAATCTGCATTCTGTTTATTTTCTCCTGAATGGATTCTGGGTATTGTCAATGCCCTCAAACAGAAAAAATGTTTAAGTCTTCAGCAAGAGCCCCTGCCAACTCACTGTCTACTTCCAAATTTTGTAAAACATGAGAAAAACCTTGTTACTTTCTGCAGGAAAGAGAATGAGAATTACTGTCCAGAGTTATAAAGCTTTTTAATTTCATTGTTTTCCTCCTTTAGGTACCTGTGGACAGAGATATTGCTGTTAGGAATGGATGTGACTGAATATAAAATTCCATTGTCACAGGTGATATTCCTTTTTGCCAGTAAAATTTTTAGTCAGGAAACTACAGACACAAAGCACAAAAACATTATCAATTTAATTCTTGTAAATTTGTTTAAAAACTTTTACTATACCCTACTTTCACAGTTTTTCTGGGTTATACTGAGGCAAGAAAGAAAAAGTGAAAGATTAATTGTGAGATAGAAAGAGGGTAACTAAAAATACTGTATTTATTTTCATGCCTTATTTTGGTTATTGAAATATATATAAGAACATCTATATTTGACCTTTACTAAGTGGCTTCTGACAAAGATAAGGACATTTTCAGAGGTATAACCACCTAATTCTCATTTTGATCCAGCTGTCACCTGTTGTAGAGTAACTGTGGCTTAAGATGGCTACCAATTGTGTTACATTGTCTGGGCACTTTTGCAGGGTTTCAACACTGCCTACTAAAAATGGGGAGTTCTTTTAGATCCAAAGTCTTTGGGGAAAATAATTCAATTTGAGTTACACCTCATTGAAATTCTACTTTCATGTTTTCAATGTATAGCTTCTGTATTTTAATTGAGCTATATATTCACAAAAAAGCCTAGACTGGCATTACAGAGCTATCTATTCATATTAAGAGTACCTCAAAAAATCTGTTTCATGGTCATGCTCCAGGGGCAAAAACTTCTCACATCTTTAAAGGACATACATAATGGCTTTGCACCAGGAAGGTATAAGAAATGTTGCCTACTCATTGTCCAACCTGAAAGAATTTGCCAAATGGGAAAGGGATAATGGAAGTGGCAGCAATGTATTGCAGTGGGTCAGTCATATATTTTGCAGAAAGAGGCTGTTTTAGCAAGCTGTGTATCCAGAAAGCTCCTTTCTCTGCAACAGGTGGGATCAGAGTGTGTGTAATTAACCAGCAATTTGCTTATCACAAGCTGTGGTAAGTGAAGTACTTTGTGATTATATGATAATACATTTGCTTCTTTGTCTGATCTCCACCTGCTCAGAAAGGATGGTACAGATAAATTATTTTTGTTCATGAATATTCTTAGGAGAGAGAAAGATACTGCTCAGTGAACTAATTTTATTTTATTCCTGTAACTAGGCTGCTATTATTTCTCATGGCAAATTTCAACCTCTTTTGGATGCACTGCATAATAAAAGGAGGTACTAAAACTGGCGAACTCTTAATGTTATTTTGTGCCATCATATTTTCTCTTGGTTCTAGGACCATCTGCAATAGAAACACAGAAAAGCAGTAATAATTCAAATTCCAAAGTCTTCCTATTACTTCTTATATATGTATAAAATGTTAATGTAATATGTCCTAATATGTCTACTGCAGGTGAAGGCTTTTGTATTATTCCTACATAATTCCTCTAGAGAGAAATACCCAGTTTGCTTCTTTTTCTATTTGTTCTGTCAAACAACCCCAGAAGCCCAGACAGTCCTTGATTCTGTACTGTAAGTGATGTAACGGCATCATTTGAAGTGATTTCTGCATTTAATTTAATTTTATTTAATTTTAGTTAGGTCTTGATGTCACAATCCCTACACTTATTCCTGAACCTCAGATGGTTAAAGCTAGGTTGTGCTAGCTGGGCCTGGTATAGATGACATGTGGCTTGGCAGCATTGGTGCATCTGAGAACTCAGGGCAAGGATCAAGTATGATCTGCTCCCCTTGCACTCCTCAAATACCACTCCTCAAATATGAAAATTTAGGGTTTTACAGGTGCCCTTTCTATCGGTGCATAGTTTTTCAGAGTGCTTAATGAGATTAGGATACTATTCAAAGTAATTTCCTGTGTTTTTGATGTAGAGCAAATATTTGCATTCAACACATGTTTTTGATAGAGGTTTTGGCTTAAAGCTTATTCAGTATTTAACAGCACTAAGCTGTTGAAATAGGTGCAGTTTTAAATTGTTTGGAGTAATGAACTGCCTGGGACAGAATATAGCCATGTAATTGCAAGTGGTGTTTGATACCATATCAGGGACTGCCCTTATATTGCTTATGCCTTTCTATCTTCTACAAGAAGTTAATTGGTTAATCACACTTTTAATGCTTGGACAGCTCGGTGATTGTTCCATGTAATGTAAAACAATCAAATATTTACATACAGTTAGCAATGCAATCAGATTATCTGCTGCAAGTCAGAAAGGGAGGAGGAAGGGGGAAGCAGAGAAAGAAGGTGAAAAGGTCAGCAGTGAAAATAGAATATAGGTGGGAGAATAAACATTTTCCCTTGAATAGCTGAGCATGCATTTTCTGTTGAGTATCAGAGATTTAACAGAAAACATATTTTTGTTTCTTGGAAGTGCAGCCTCACAAATGTTGGGAGAATGCTTTAACTGACCTCAATCTTTGGGACAGCATTTCATTTTCATATGAATCAAAATGCTTAGACAGTTCTTTAGAGCAGAATTTGTATAGGCAATATTCTCTGTGCCTTCTGTACTATAACAAAATATGTTAAAAGAATTATGTGGTGGCTAGACTTAAGAGGAGAGAGATAATCCTCTACCCACTTTTTCTCTTACCTAAAAGGAATAATTTAATTTTCTTGAGTTTCTAAGTCTACCTCTACAGGAGTACAGATGTCCATAGTCCTTTAAGATACTTGAAAGGAATACTTTTTCTGACTCCTGATGGGAGTTTCGTAAAAGTTCACAAATTCTTTTGATAAAACTGGCACAGTATTTTGTGTCTATACACTGCTTTGTCATCTATGAGCCATTACATCAGTGGAAGGGGCTAATTAAAAGTCTTGATTTCAACAACCTTAAGTAAAAAGCTAGAATGTTGTGCTGAAAGTCTAATAAAATTGTATTATAATATTTTGACTGGACACACAGGATAATACATAGTTAGAGCTGAGCAGTTTAATTTTATTTTATCTCTGGTACAGTATGTTCCTTTGAAATAGTGGTTAAAGTTGTCATAAAGCAACTAGTAAATTTGGATCTTGATAGAGACTAATTTAATCTAAATAAAATTTGTGAAGGACAGGTTCCTAAAGCCTGAACTGGATGGCTTCACAAGGTACTTTCAACCTCAGTGATCCTGGGGTTCTACAGAGCAAGTCTACATAATGTTCTACTATGCCACTTCCATTGGGTTATAGCAAGGGAGACATTTTTTGAGAGTTATCCATGTTTCACTCAAGTGCATACTGTGAGACCTCAGCTATAATTACTGGGGAAATCTGCACCAAAAAGAACCCCCTTGCACACCAGTGCATGTTCAGCTGTGAGCCAAAGGTCCCTGTGCTCCTGCCTCAAATACAGATTTGAATCTGTACATAAGCCCATGTCTTTGATCAAAAGTCACAGAAGTCTGACTAAGGTCTGCACTGTTTATTGATATTTCTTTTGTACAAAGTCCTAGCTCTAAGCTTACATATAGTGTTTTGAGCTGCAGTTTGAGCACTAGTGCTCAAATCACAGATTCCTTATTCCCTCTGTAAACATGGAATCACACTTATCAATACACTAGTTAATGTATAAAATTTGGTTTAAAATGTTTAGCTACCATTAGCTATGTCATTAAAATATATTGTTCAGTTCATAAACACAAATTAATCTCTTCATTGTTTGTGTCTCTGTTAATGGAGTGAGTGTAGAAGCAATTTTTATCATTGGACAACCCACAGAATCATTAAAAACATCATTCAGGATATGACTTATGAAGGAGTCAAGTGCATCAGACAGATTTTTAATTTTCCCCTGTTTTAGTTCTTGTTGTTTTGCACTGAGACAATGTATCATTAAGGAAAAGAGAATTTATTTTCATAGATAGGACATCCCTTGCTATTTATGTATGATTATATCATCTTGATTTCTACTGATAGTAGATTATGGTAACAGTAAATCCTATCTGGGTAGAATAAGAGAAGATGGTAATGGAATATTTGCTGTGTGCCTGAATTCTAAATGTGTCAGGAAGCATGTGAAAATTTAACACAAACCTCAAGTTGCTCATTTATGGGAGCTACTCCAGGGGTCCCTTCATAGGTGTTCTTTCCTGCTGAGCTTCACAGAGGATGGGGTTAAGGTTCTGCATGGCTGTGGCTTCACTTAGAGGAAGTAGAACAGATGCAGAGCAGCCCCACGTGTGTCAAGGGACATTTTATACTGTCTTGGACAAGACTGAAATTATGGGCCAGAAGTATTCGTGTCCCCACTCATGTAGCCTCATGACTCCTCTTTCCCTTTCTATTGCACCAATATGTAATCCTTTATGTATTGCTGTGATCTTTCAGTAAATCCAAATTGGTCTCAAAACAACCATCAAGAAAACAGGGAGAATGACATATAGCATGTGTAACTGCTAGTCAGGAAACAAAAATGTTCTATGTTTTCAGATCCCTGAAGAGTAATAAATGTCACTTGAAACACAGATAGTACTTATAGTGACATAAAACCACAGCAAAATGTCCTAAAAAAACCCCCTCATTTTTAAAATTGACACATACTGTATCCTTTTCAGCAAGGAAATACACATCTTTGTCTTCCTCTGTTGTATTTCTGTGAGACAGCCTTGCTGCAGCTGTAATTTAAAACACCACAGCTTTTTCCTGAGTCAAAAATATTGCAACAATCATCTGCTTAGAAATAGAAGGAGATGAAAGGCACACTGTTAACTTTTACTTCTACTTAAACTTTTGTTTTTTCTTGGTACCTCATATGTCAAGACTGCCCTGATTTTAACTTACAAATTTTAGCTTGTAAAACAAGCTCACTGTCAATTTATAGAACAGATATGGACCCCAAGTGTGTATAATTTATCTCTGCTATTTTAGACTTGATCTTCTTAAGTGACCTGGAAGCTTCAGAAAAATAGGCCTCTTGATCAATGAGAATTGAGATAATCATTATTAATGTGGAAACTTTCTATCAAGAGCTCTTCAAATAGATTTTTTGTTAATTGCTTCCTCACGAGCACTGGAAAAAGGAAGTTAATTTGCACAGAAATAGCAAATAAATGGAAATAAGGAAGCTTGCAGAAAGCTTGTGAAAGTTATCTAAGCTTTTGTTGAAAAGATTTGAAGGGGGAACATATTCAGTCTGAATGAGTTCATTAATCCCTAGTGGGTATCTAATACAAATATGCAGGTCCACACTGAAAGCTCGAAAAATATCTCATTGCTATTTGTGACAAACGTAGGGGTAGCTATTGTTAGAGAAGAGAAGTTGTTCTTTAATCCCTTTATTCATGTTGGTTTTCAGGGTTAAGAATCTGCTCATTTGAAGCTGTTAGGCTGAAGCAGCCCACATTAGCTCCTCAGATACGCTATTAGTTTTTTGAAACAAATTAATTAGAAGACCTTGATATTCTACCTTATGCTAAACTGCCTGAGTTATAATTGTGAGGATAATTGGATGTATCTCCCTACTCTACAGTAGGCATTCAATAGCAGATGGTGCCTTGATGTCTCATTTTTCAGAAATATGGCAGATTACATTCACTGGTATGCTACAGAGTATCATCATAAATAATTGCCACTAAAGTAGTTGGCAAATAAAAAACATATATTATGACATGCATTTTAATAGAATTTGAAATGGTTCCTATCTATTCAGAGAGAAATTGTAAAGTGCTGCATAGTGCTTTAAAATATAAGATGTTGCATAATAATAACAGCTTTTACAATACATTTTTCTGCCTATCATTAGACTGCATTTTTCATGTAACTTATTTGTGTGACATTCATGTCACACTCCATCTTTGTTTTCAAGGTTCTCAGTTGCAGGATTTTAAATCATCCTTTGAAGTTTATTCATTTGGCTTTGCCTTTTAATTGTAGGCTTTTATATTTAATTAAGATTTTGGTGGCAACTGTTCCAGAAGTGCCATATAAATGTTATGATTCATACATTTATGAATTATAAATATTTTGTTCCAACAAAAGCCAACACACAGAACTCCCAACACCTACACATAACTGGGAGAGCCATAAAATGCCTAAAGTTGAAAATGAATACAATCTGGTTTTAAATGAAAACTTTCCTATGTTTAGTGAAACAAAGTTAGAAAACTGTGGACCTATTTCCTACTAACTAATTCTCATTATACCACTCCATTTGTTTTAACACCAGTATATCAACTATTTGAGGACCTCAGCAATTCTTTTCCCCTGTGGAATACACAGACATGTCATTTGCTCCTTCAAGTGGGCTAGGAATAAACTTCTGGCAAATTAAAGGTGTTGAATTGTTTGATCTTCAGATACCTGAGAATAGTTTATATACCCCATGACTGAAATGAGGATTACATGGATGCTTTCTAAGACCTCAAAGTTCATAAATAGGTTCATATCTCTGGTCATCTTAAGATCAGAAGTGCAGAAACAAAAATTATTTAATTTTGCTCTAGCTGTACCAAAAAAAGGCTTCTACTCAACTTTTCCTGGTTTATGTAAGGTGTATTTGAATGTTCTAATGACTGCTCAGCTCATTGGCTGACAGTTCTACCTTCAGGATTGCCTAGTTTAAATATATGCCATCATAGTAAACATAAGAAATGTTCACATTTTTATGGTTGGCATTCAACATTTATTTGCAAAAGCTTGTTGTACACCCAGGATTGGAATACTGAATAAAGCACATGGCCACCAATCAAAAAGGGTTTTATCTGTCAAGCCCTCAATTTTCTCTGGCAAAAATAAGGGCAAGCCTACAGAAAATGGTGAGAAGTGGGATGGAAGCTGGATGTATAATGTGTGTATTCAGTAAACACCTGTGTTTATTCCATTAAATAGTGCCTTGTTGCCCTGAATCCATGCTTAGCTACCTCAGCATGCTTTGGCACAGAGCTGAAAAGTTCAGCCTTCAGCTGCATGATGGTCACCTTCATTGTGCCTCTTGGAACTGTCCCCCAGTAGCCTCTATTGATACTTTCCAGCTCTTGCACGGCAAAAGATGATTTTAATTTCCTTCTAATCTCTTCTTCCCATGCCTTTTATGCTATATAGATCTTTAGTATCTTCTCTTTTCCAAACTGCATAATCCTATCTAGGTCAGCCATTCATTCTATGGAAGTCATGTCACATCCATAACAATCAGTATGACTAAATTGTCTTTGTTAATTTAGGAACACAGTAATTTTTTATTTTTATGGTTATAAAATTAATTATTTTTTAATTATTCTTAGAAGAAAGGGATGTAATTAAAGAGAAATAGAATTGAAATACAATCAATAAATGATTCCTGAGAAGGGAATCAAGACACAGAGTTTAAATCCATCCGTGTTAACTCTTAATCTTTTAATTTCATACTTAATGATTCAATGTAATTATTTTAATATATGCATGCTCATTGTATTGTGAAATGTACTAATACAAGTCTGATATCCATTGACTAGCCAAATACTTGGGGTCATAGAATAACTCAGGTTGGAGGGAACTTCAGGAGGTCTGTAGTCCTATCTAGTGCTCAAAGCAAGATCAGCTCTGAGATCAGACCAAGTTGTTCAGGGCTTTGTTCAGTCTGGTCTTCAAAACCTCCAGGATTTGCAACTTACCTGGCCAACCTGTTCAAATGTCCTTATGGGCAAAGTTTTCTTCCAGTCTGACCCCACACTGGATCTCTTCCAGATAGTTGAAATTTTTTTTTTCCCCTGAACTTACTGGACAAGAACCTGGCCAGGACCAGAGTCTATACTGACAATTGGACATTCCTAAAACTGAACTCACATATCGTTTTGAGACAGAAACCAGGAAAAACACACATGTGCCAGACTGGAGCTGGCTGACATACAATGCATTTTTTTAATACCTGGAAGGATATGGAGTCTGCATGCATGTACTTATCAGCTCCCCAAAACACAGCTTAAACAATAATGGGCTGTAATGGATTAACTACTTGAACTACATTAAATGAATCTCCATCTGCCTGAACATTCCTGGCACTGTTTGTTTAAAATCCTTTTTTAAGAGTTTAAAAGAGAAATGTTGACAGTCAGAGAACAAAACTAATCTTCTCATGTGTAAAGCTCCACACTATTTTACACCTCTGCAAGACTTTTCTTATGCATATTAAAGGGAGACTGTAACTTGGACAAGTGTTAGTAGAGGTAACTAAGCTGACTGAGAAGGTAAAGCTTAATTCACAGACAACTAGCTAAGCTTAGCTTGTTTAGTCTAGAAAAAAGGAAATCCGAGAAGGAACTGATTGCTTTCTATCATTTCATCAGGAGAATAAACAGGGAAAAAAGAGCTATTGAATTTAAAGAAGAGATTTAATGTTGGCATAGGAGCAAATTATGAATAAATTTAGGATGGAAATTAGAGGGTTTTTTAGACATCATAAGCATGATTTTCTTAAGCAGATTTCCATTAGAAATAGCAGAGACAGAGACCAAGTAATTTTTAAAAAGAATTTAATAGTCTATGAAAGACTCGCTTGTGACTGAAGATGAGTGGATCTGGTGAAAGATTTCCTGTTTGATATTCTTAGATCAGCAAATGACCTTTTTCCAAGTCTCTTAAGGACTTATTCTCAGAAATGCTAAATCCCATAGAAATTCATTTAATCTTGTTCTGAGAGCAGTTCCTTCATCTGTAAAATGGATGTGCCACTTAAGTTGAACAAGTGTTTGCAACCCTTAGGAGAATTAAAAGAAAAAAAATCAGACAAAATTAAGAACATATCCTGAACTTTTTTTAAAAGCAACATAGGAATGTCAGATAGTCAAGGTTAATTAATATGTAATAAAAATAGACAGCTGAATTGATGAGAATGTTTGAAAAACTTATAATGCAGAGGTAAGTCTTTCTACAGGGGCTCTCTGGGTACTTTCTATTGTGCATGAAGAAATTCTGCTAGCATAGAACACAGCTTAGGAGTGTACAACAATTATTTACTGATTAATACTAATGGGAAACAGTTACTAATAACATGCTTCCAGGTTAAGCATTTGCGTGCTCATGGTGCAGGGATGTCATAAGTCTCTGCTGGTGAGGCAGTCATCATACAGGAGGTGAAGGTGTGTTCTCTGTGGCTCCAAGTGTTAATGCATTGCTGCATCTAAATGTTTTTTTCCTCTGTTTTTATGTCATTTCATACTGATGTTTTCTCTCAAGTCACTGAGTTAGTAATTTTCATCTCTGCTCATCTTTCTTATCTTGCATGGAATTAATTTTTCTTTCCTCTTGCAGCTTAACAGGCCAAGGTCAGAAAACTGTGTTTTGAGAAAGGCAGGCTTTGCATCACACACAGCTGAATTCCTAATCTTTATAGGTATATTATAACTATAAAGTTACAGCAGTATCATCTCTGAATGATCAAAACTTTGAGGTCTGTAGATCCAGGACTAATGAACTGCCCTCCTCCAGCACCTTCAGTACTACCCAGGTTTAAGAATACTCAGGGTAAAAATTAATTCTCTTACTCTGTCTCCTTCACTGTAATTGTAATTTACTCACTAAAGAAATTGAAACTTTTCCATTATTTCAGTGTAGTTTTGCTGTATAATTACATTCTATTACATGCACACGTTAGGAGTAGAAACATCTCTAATAAGAATTATGCTTAACTGCAAATAGAAAAATATGATATATATATATATATATATATAGCTACCAGGGAAGAAGTTAAATTCGCACCATAAAAAACGTGGAAAATTACAGGAGTTTACAGTTTACTGTAAACTGAGATGAGCCATTGAGACAAAAACATTTTTCTGAAATGGACCATTTCATTATTTAGCAGACATTTTTCAGTACGACAATAGCAATCACTGTTTGCAGAACAATCATGTCTGTGCACTCAGTCTCTAAATTTTTTGTGCTGATTGCCCCTTCAAAACAGTGCATATCTGGAAACAAATGTAAGTGTAGGCGGCTTTGACAGCAGCCTATTTAGCCTTGGCCTTGGGTTTGCATTATTTTAGCTTTTGTTCTGCCTTGGTTTTAGTAAAGTTGTCATTTGAATAAACAGCTCTCCCTTTTCTTTATAAGTGACCCATGAAAATGAAACAGGAAGTTATTCCAACTGGGAGTGCAAAGCTCTTAGCTGAGGCTAGACTTTTGAACCTTGAATTATCTTCAAAAACAATGCACTGCAATTTAGGTTGACATCATTACATTTCCTGTGCATTAAAAATAGAAGAATAACGGTTAGGCAAAATTCTCAGCTTTTAAATATGAAATAAATTATTATTAATAACATACCAAGTGATCCACAGGCTCACATAATAAGCAGTGCTTGCCTACTCTTGCTTGCCAGTAGGAAGTGCTGTGGCAATGTGTGCTACGGCAGCAGGGTTGGACTAGGGGATCTCCAGAGGTCCCTTCCAACCCTAAAAATTCTGTGATTCTGTATTCTAAATGCTAAATATTCTTATGCAATTAGTAAACCCCTAAAAATAATATAAGGATTGCAATTCTAAATTACAGTCTTTGCATACACTGTTCTCAAATATTGTAAGTAGACGACATTCAAATTAATTTAACTTTTAAAATTAATTTATAATCCCTAGAAGAGACCAGCACATATTAATTTGTACACTTTTCTATTACAAACTGTCAGCAGTAATAATTTTCCACTTTAGTGTTCCTTTTGGGTATGTGTTAGATTTATACTGAACCCATTGCTATTTTGAATGCTAATATTGGGATACTCAATGGATCAAAGAGCTTTAGCAAGAGTTTTCTTCAGTCAGGACTGTTCCTTCCTTCATTTTGTATCATGGCATTTTATTTCCCTGTTCAAATTTGCTAAAACCTTCCATGAACAAGGTAACTAGAACTATTTGAAGAGTGACAAATTGACATCAACAAACTTCTTTAAAGGTGATCTATTACTATGATCTATGCAAGTATGTGTTCTTATATACTTTCAGATACAAATTCAATATGTGTAAAACATCTTACTGACTTCTTTCTTCCTTATGTTGCTGTATTACTATTTTCCTAGCTTATTCCTTATTCTGAAAAAGGATTAAACAATTCTTTGCAGTAATATAACTTACCAGATATTTTAAAGGTCTGATATCTCCCTAAATATTGTAAGTAGACGAAAAAAACCCAACAAACTACACAAAAAAAAAAAACAAAAAACAAAAAAACAAAAAACAAAACCAACTAAAAACAACAAAACCAGCCAAAAACCTCCCTTGAAGTTCTCAAGATTTACATGGTAATTAATTTAATTCTTTATTCTACCAGAAATGGGGACACAATGCAAGATCCACCCAAACATTCTTTTGTGATGGGAACAGTAGGATTTAATATACCTCTTGCATCTTTATTCTATAAAGTGGTGGCCCTCATAATGACTCCTCATTTTGATCAGATAAAATTGAAAAGTAAGCTTTTGTGATCATTCTGTAATTTTACTCATTCAATGAAGGTGTTTATTTTTCCAAAATTTACAACAATCTCTACTGACACTAAGCAGTCTTCCAGCATTTGTTGTTTGAAACAGACATTTTTTTTTGTCCTCAGGACAACTGTAATTTTCTCAGTAGGTATATTAATGCTTGGGGAATGTCAAAAGAGACTTAAGGAGAAATCAAATCTGAGAAAGGATGTCATATTTCCAAGTATGATTGAAAGCTCACCATGACTTTGACCCTGATATCTTATTTCCCTGCCACTCTCACAGTTTCAAGTTAGTCACATACTGCTTGACACAACCACATTCATCAAATAGACTGTTTTAAGTTATTATCCAGTATTTTAAATTGTCCAAACTTGTTTAAACTTCACAGATATTTTTCCAGCTTCTCACTGTAATGAAACAAATAGCAGTGAGGCCTACTGGGACCATAGCCAGAAAAAGAAGTCTTCCATATTCACTGAGGATTGCTGCTTACTGTTGTAGCAGCACAGCTTAACTATTTAAAATTACAGAGAGGTTGTACTGTTAATTCTCACTGACCCAATCTTGCCATCTTGGGTTTTCCACCCATCTTGTAAAATCCTCTATCCCAATGTCAAAAATTCTGCCCTTCAGTAGGTGAGCAGGCAGGATTTGACTCAATCAGTTTTGTTGTTTTAGAAACACAGCCACCATTGTTCCTGACCCTTCCTTTCTCTTTGTTTAAAAGACACCACTCACTCTACAGATCCTGTGGCTAGCATATGGCAGGTTTGACCCATTCCTCAAAACATTTTCCAAGCAGCACCAAGTCCTGGAGTCCATCACCTCATTCTAGTTTGAATGATATGCATAAAGTCATCCACAACTTCTTTGGGCAACCAGTTCCAGGGTCTCACCATCATCCGAGTAAAGAACTTTTTTCTAATGTCTAATTTAAATCTCTCCAATTTGAGTTTAAAACCCCTCCTCCTTGTCCTATTGCTATCTGCCTGTGTAAAAAGTCTCTGTCCCTCTTTTTTATAAGCCCCTTTCAAGTAATGAGAGGCTGCAATGAGGTCTCCCCAGAGCCTTCTCTTCTCCAGGCTGAACAACCCCAGGACCTTCAGCCTGTCCTCATAGGAGAGGTGCTCCAGCCTTCTGGCCAACTTCATGACACTAATATTTTGATATTATTTAACTAGACTGCAGAAAAGCACGTTCTGCTTATAGATTTGTCCTTTAGTATGTGATGTACCTTGGCTTAAGTGACCAACTACTTTCCACAGAATGTTGGAAGTTTGTGACGATATCACAAGAAATACTTTTATTTGAGGGACAGAGGGCCCAAACTGTGGGAAAAATTCATTTCTCTTCAATGCCAGATGATGATGAAGTGTTTGCAAGAACTAGAAGATGACCTTTTTCAGAAGGTAGTTGCAAAAGGCATATTCCCAGACTAATAAATTTGATTCTAATACAGCAGATTCTAATGGGCATGTCATTATTGTATCTTTTCTTATTTTGATCAAGTTACTACTAGCTATTAAAATTCATATTTTTTCTTTTTGCTTGGTAACTTTAATTCCATGTTATTCTCCATGTTTTCTTTAATATTACAGTACAGAGTCTTTCAGCTTTTTCCCTTAAGTGTAATGGTAGATACAAAAGTGACTGAACTTACATAGTCTGTTATATATGAGACTGAGACTCCATTTCTGCTGAAGAAATGGGGGAAATCTGTTATCTGTGTGTTACCATATTCTATACTACTGATCCTTCTATTTATCTTCCATTTACGTAGACATGAGATACAGTTAGATATTTAGATTCACTGGTTCTCCCAAAGCCATTTACTAAACCTGTGTCTAACTGGAAAATGGAGTCCAACAGCACTCTACCTCCCAAGAAAAAGGAATTGACCTAAGGGCTTCTGGTTAAACAACTGGAGACTCCCTCTTTTGTTTTAGAGGGAATTATAGTATAAAATGCACAAATAAATTAAAAAAATAAATAAATAAAGTCCCAGAGGATTTTAGTCCCTCCTTGCTGTTTGTTTTCTAACCAGCTATTAATTTTCATAAAGGAAAAAATGGAAAAAAATAATGTAATTAAAAATAATAGTATGTTAATCTTCTATCCCTAAGCTTCCATTTAATTGCTTGAAGGGTGATGCATTTTGACCTGATACTTATTTACTAGGGATGATTGCTTAGCCACTTACTGTATTAATATTGACAGATGTCCCAGAGAGATAATAAATGAAAGCATATCAGTACTTTGCAGTCATTTAATGTTAGCATACAATGCTACTTAATACATGTTGACTTCCAAATTTACCTTCTTTGATGAACAGAAGAAAAGCATGAGAGTTTTTTTTTCCAGATTTGGTTTGATTTATCCATCAAATGAATGAAAAGTTACAAGGAAATAAGTTTTCTAAAATGACAAACTTAATGTTTCATTTCAATAGTGGGGGGGATATAACATTAAAAGGCTAGTTTGTCAGGTGCATTTATAGATTACTACAGGTGGTTTCAGAAAAGTTTTTGAGCACTAAATGTGATAGGAATTCTCCTCTCAAAGTCTGTATATAATTCAGAGTATCAGGGGAATGCAAGTTTTTCCACAAAATTTCCCTTCTAAAATTCATGGGGAAAAGAAACGACGACTGATAAAGTCATAAACTCTACCTCTACAAGGATTGTTGTACTCTTCCACAGTATATTCTAAAGCGTCTCCTGATACAGATGTGAAAATATCGAGTGACTAATCTCTACCACTGCCCTTTGCCAGTTCTCCTACTTTCAAATGTGTGAAGAATTTTCAATATTTATTTTTTAATGCCAAAGAAATGCAAATAGTAGTAGTAGTAGTAGTAGGAAAAAAGAAATAGAGGAGGAAATGTTTAATGATTTTCTTGAGGATTGTGAACTAGTCTTGAAACATACATTGTACAGGTGCATGTTTCTGACATACAGTTCATATGACATGCAATAACATAGCAGTATGAATATATGAATATAAATACATGTTTTAACATGCACCCTTAGCAACTCTCCTCATGTAAGAATACCTAAATTAAAACTATGTCTTCTGAAAGTTTTCCAAGAGATTGATATTTATATGACTCTTCTTTGATTGCTGTTAAATTTGAAAAATGTGGCTAAAAATGTTTAGAGAAATTGGCTTGTTGCCTGACTGATGTTGCTTCTGATATACCTTTGCTGCAGGGCTTGTAAATTTTTTATCTTTTTTTAGCCAGGAAATGCAGAAAAATATTAAATATATTCATGTATCAGTAGGAAAAAAAAAAAAAAGAGAAAAAAATACTCTTTATCCAATTGTAGTGGGTTTGTTTTTTCTTTCTTCATACATATGCCAGCTTTGTCCCTTACCATCACCAGTTTGGCCAAAGTACTTCCACTGCCTTTTAGAAAGCATAGACTGTTTTGATAGATAGAAGCTACTCTGTTTTACTGTATCTTCCTTACAAATTCAAGAACCCCCATAGAATCATAGAACATGCTGACCTGGAAGGGACTCATCAGGAACATCAAGTCCAACTCCTGGCCCTGTACAGGACAGCCCAGGAATCACACCATGTGTCTGAGAGCATTATCTAAAATCGTGAACACTGTCAGGCTGGTGCTGTGACCACTTCCCTGGGGAGCTGTTCCAGTGCCCAAACACCCTCTGGGTGAAGAACCTTTTCCTGATACCCAGCCTAAACCTCCCCTGACACAGTTTCATGCCATTTACTCAATTCCTGTCACTGGTCACCAGAGAGAAGAGCTCAGTGTCTGCCCCTCTGCTTTTGCTCGTGAGGATGTTGAGGACCACAATGAGGTGTCCCCTCAGTCCCCTCTTGTCCAGGCTGAACAGACAAAGTGACCTCAGCTGCTCCTCATACATCTTCCCCTCCAAACCCTTCACCATCCTTGTGGCCCTCCTTTGGACACTCTGGAATTTTTTTACATCTTTTTTATATTGTGGCACCCAAAACTTCACACAGCACTTGAGGTGAGGCTGCTCCAGTGCAGAGCAGGGTGGGACAATTGGTTCCCTTGCCTGGCTGGTGATGCTGTGCCTGAGGCACCCTGGGACACCTAGATAGTAAATAATAGTCTGGTTTTACTCACTATAGTTCTTCCTTCATCTGTTGCTGCAAGATCTGCAGTGACTCAGGAGGAGTCATGAGTCACCATCATTCTCTTCAGGAAATCTGTATCAAATGAGAACATATATATTGAAATTCATATCAATTTGTGAATGAGCAGAGTGAGGTAAATACACTGAGGAGGTTTTCTGTAGAGGAGATGCAAGAATGGTTGGTTTGGAATAGCTCAATATGTGAAAAATTTATTCAGCAAATGGAGCCATTGTTTTATCAGGCTCACCAAACACCAGAATGGATTGGAGCCTTAGCCCAATGAGTATAGACAGGAATACAGACAGGGAGAATTTGGGAACTGGAAGATTTAGCTTGTTTGTTATTGGGCAAGAGCAAAATCTGTATAAAACCCAAGATATTTTATTCAATAATTCAAAATATAATCTGACTGAAACCGATCCCAGAAGAAAAACTCTGTGTGTTCATGAAGTCAGGAGCTACATTCTCCAAGCTAAGTGATCTTTTCCCACATCAGCTCCTTGCATCTGTGAGTACTTTTGATCACCTTTATTATGAGGAACAAGAGACAGATATGACAATTCTAGATTCAAAAAAAAAAAAAAAAAAAAATCCCCAGAGCCCAGAGAGAGGAACTCCTTTAGATGAGTTCTTACTGCTGAGACAAGTCAAGGTGTCTAACTTTCTCATGAAGATGAATTAGGTCTCCCAGGGATTAGAGTGCATTTCAGAGTGAAAGTTAGGTGTCTTGCAGCAGTAGTGATATTATGGATGCTGTTAGCTGGGTGGTAGTTTTAAAATTGCAAGAATCTTGACTTCTCTGTGGAAACTGGTATTTTTAACAAGGTGATCTTTGGTTTTATGCTGTGATAAAGGAACATATTTTTACACATTGCATACAGTAGGGAAAAAAAGCATGTAAGCTAAGATCTATAGTTAGAGGTATCATGGTTGAATTCTCTATAACTTATTCTATGGCCAAGAATGCATCACAGACTATGAACACAGTGATTAAAAAAAAAATAAGACAATTTATAATTAAAGGTATCTGTACGCACAATTAGTTTTTTCTTTTCCATTTCTTCTGTTAAGCTGCTCAGCCCAGGGATTCTGTACTCATCAAGACCCATGACTAACAGCACACTTTGAAAAATGCCCAAATGAAGTGTTTTTGTTATATTGTGATGGTTACAGCATTCAACGACCTGTAGAAAGACTTGCATTTTTAACATAATTGGCAAGAGCCCTGAAAGTGTTGGCTCAGTCTTTGCTCCTTGAATGCTGTAGTCTGCTAAACAAACTGTCTGGGTACAGCTGAGTTCAAATAGTAAAAATAGTAACGGTGAGATCTTCTTCCTGTTTGAAGAAGAGGAGGGGAAAAAAAGATGGATGGGTGGGATAAAGTTAGCTTTACATTTATCCCTGATACTTTGTTCACATTTGGATACTAAGTATATCAGTTTTCAGACTAGTTTTCTGAGGTTATACAGAAACACACAAATTTTTGGATTGTAGTTTCTTACTTCACAAGTTCGGAATTTTCTTTAGTCAGCTAAATCATTATCTTTGCTAGTCTTCTAGCATTACCCCTCCCTCTTCTTTTTTAAGTTTATTGGGGTTTGGTTGGGTTTTTTGATTGGTTGGGTTTTAAAGTTAATAGTTTGACGAAGAGTTTCACGTCAAGAAAAATTTCAAACTAAATCTGGTTAATGGTACTAATCAAAGAGAAAAGACCCCACAATTACATCTAAGTATTTTTTTCAGATGAAAACCTTATTGATATATGAAGCTTTATTAATATGTTTTGTCGTGTACAAAATATTTTGGGAAATAAGAAATACTTTTTTTTCAACCTGAGATGCCATTCTTTCAGTAAACTCAGTGGATCCCTTTTGTTTCAAATAAAATTAAAAACCACTTTTACTGCTAGATGTCCTCTTGCTCTCTCCTCTTTCCTTCCCCAGCTGATAACTATTTTATTTTTTTAATTGGTAAAAAGTGATAGCACAGCTGACAGTACTAATATCAATTATGGTTTAGAAAGCTAATTGGCTACCACAGAAAAAACCACAGCAGTAGTCCATTTTATGGCTATATTAGGTGAATGTAATTTCTTAAGCTAAGATTCTTGGAGCCCTACGCTCACATCAGTCATTTCCATGTTTTTCCATATTTTCCTATTACCACACTTTAATTTTTTCTGAGTATTTACTTCTTCCAAACAGAAGGAGTCATATTCTGCCTAAGAGAGACTGAGAAAGCAAGTAGAAAATGCCCTGGTTCTACAGAGACATGAAACGTCATTTGAAGAAACTGAGCTTATTAAGTGAACAGAAATGACATTTCTATTGTAAAGATGTTCTGTATTATACACAGTCAATTTCATTCCATTGCTTCATTCCATTGCTTAGACTTGAATCTGGTGTGGATTAAACAGAAGTGTTTAAGGTTCTCAGGAGTCAGTTGTTTTACATGTAATATTCTTATGGAAAACAAATAACAGAAGACTCACACCAGGAGAAATCAGAGTTTGTAAGCTGTGGCTTTCATGCTGCATGACTATATTTCTTTCTGAGGACTGTACTGCATTTGGGAGCAAGAGTTGCAATCCTATTAGTATAGAAGACTTGTTTCAACTTACACAGTCACTTGAGTTTGGACTTTTACATCACTGATGACGAAAATTCAGATTAATCAGTAAAAAGAATATGATTTTATCCCTGGAAAAAGTATCCAGAAATTCTTAGGATTATTTTTTTTTAAATGTATCATATGTGATTTTTCTAGCTGACATTGGATAACTGTTCAAGTTAAAATCAAAAAACTAAAGGGATTTTAAAAAAATGTAATGCATTGTTGCATTAACAGAACTGCAACATAGATGTTGGGTTACAGAGCATGAAGTGGTAAGGAAATTTTTTTCTTATGTTATAAAAAACAAAAGGAAGAATGAAATAATTGTATTGATAGAGCACTGCTTTTTGCCATTTTATTCACAGAGTTTCCATTAGCAGTTTTACCATCTTGCAGAAAAAAAAAAAAATCTATCTTCTGGATAGAATATAGGACATGTGACATGTTCTCCCAGGGAACTTATATTTTATGGTATGAAAACTTTCTCCTACTAAGTGCAGGAGCACTGCCAATAGACTTGTGACTTGACTGTTAATTCAAAGTACTACAAAATCAATTTTCGTACCATGTAATAGCAATTAGGTCTCATTTTCATATTGCCTTTAACAAAATATTAAGGGTTTACTCCGTCGACAGTGTTTTAATGGTTTAATAGACAATAATTCCTCTGTATTCATTAACTGGAAACATTCCTTCAAGGATTTAAAGACTTTATCTGAGAAAGTAGAACTCTTTAAGATGCAGCTAAGCACATTTGTAAAATGCTTTTTTAAAAGAATAACAAGACCAACCAACATCCCCTTTAAATTATTTTAGACTTTTTCTACAATTTCAAGCATCTTGAAAGTGATTCATAAAAGCCAATTAAAAGCTAGCCTGTTGGCTCAGCAGGAGGGACTCATATATCCCTTTCACATAATCCTCGTTGAAGTATGATGAAATGGGTAGAGGTAGAGAAACAGCAAGTTTCTAGACTTAAAAGTGACAAAGTGTCTAGTTACTCCTCACAGGAACTGAGGGGGAAAAATCAATTATAATGTCTTAGCATCTAAAAATATGGCTTATACCTCTGCATGGTGCATTACCATCAGAGCTGAGCAGACGAGAGAGCAAAGAGGGAATGGGAGACTGAGGAAGTGATCACCAGAGGATGCATTTGAAATTCAGCAGGCTGAAAGCAATTTCAGTTAGAAAGGAAGAAAGAAAAATGTTTTGATGTTAATTCATTCATGTTTCATCATTTGACTTGCAGTCAGGGCCATCCACTTTGTAGCTTAGTGGGAACAGGTAGGAATTTTTATGCCTGATTCTGATTTCTCTTACTGTTGAAGCAAACCAGAAATTAATCCAATAAAATCAGCCCAGAAGTACTTACATAAGATTAGTGTAAAAATCAGACCTCTTATATTTTTGTGACATAAATATGTAGGATTTATGGCTATTTCTTTCAGACATCCATCGATTCTTCAGACAGAATTAATAAATGTAATTCATAGTAGTTCCTGAAATAACTGCAAGCAGTTTTATTCTTGCCTACTTCCTCTTTTAAGAGGGAAGTCAGGTTTTACCTTCCCTTTCTGAGGAAGATATATACATTTTAGGAATATTTTTACAAGACGTATTTTGTTTGAGTTCTGGATGAAAGAGTCTTGGTTTTCCTAGCAGGTCAGTCTGTCCAATTACAGCAGACAGTAAAAGGCCTGCCCTGGTAATCATAGCTACTCTTTGCTTATGAGCACTGCAAGCACTGTCTGCAAAGTAATGACAGAGCCTCTGCTCTCCCTGTGCTGCAGTCAGCTGCACTTTGCTGCTTGTCCTTAACTCACTCTGAAGAAAGTGTGGGCAATTCATATAAAAAATTCAAGAGATGCCCTTCTGTGATGGCCAGACAAGGCATAAGCTGTTATTTTAGATACCGACACCTTTCCAGTTTAAAGCATACTTCATTTTCAGCACATTGCTGAAGTAGAAGATGCTGAAGTGCTGCATATCACAGCTGGCTACTAGATCTTGTTTCATGTGATTTTGGGAATTCTTTAAGAATATCACCCTGTTCCTCTGCAACATAGTTTGTCTCCCCTTTTCACACCTCATTCACCCCTCACCTGCAAAAAAGAAAAGCTTGTTACCTTCAGAAATATAGCACAGAGAAACCTTTTCTTACTGAAAATGACTGCTAAACCAAGGCCTTTTAAAGGTAGAGTACAAGGCTGCCTAACTACAGCTCTGAAGAACCAGCAGCTGCCTTGAAATACTGTGCTTGTGGCCAAACTGCCATAAATGTCTACTTTTCCACTGACTTAACTGGCACTTCACCCAAGCAGAGCAGGATCCATTCTTTCACACTTTTCTGTTCAGACACAAGGAAAAGACTCTATTAGCTGCTTTGATGGAAACCAAACCTTTAGTCAGTTAACAGGACCTATCAATTTGTTCAGTTCACCTAGTTCTGGCAAAATCAGAAAAAAAACTACAGTTTTTTTTTAGTGCATTGACTGAGTTGAAGACAGCTGTCAATAGAAAAGAGCTGAATTGTTGCATGTGACTAATATTTTGGACTTTATCTGCAGGGCCAGAACTGAAAAGACTAAAAAGTGCCCCTCCATAGCCAACCTTGTTGTGAGAAGTATCTTCTAAAAATATGTTTACAAGAATATTAATTCAACAACCCTTTTTTCCCCTAAGTTTGTGCTTTTGAATTAATTTAAATATTTCAGTTTTAATATGTTTATATTGTATACTATTATTCAGAGACAAGATTTGACCTTTAACAATGCAAGAAACTATGCAAAAACACATTTAAGCAAAATTTGTAGTTTTAAAACCTCCAGAGGAACAAGGTCTTCATTTGAGGTCAATTACTGTGGCTTAAAGCTCTGTTGGGCTATGCAATTTGGTATTTATTATAAGAAGACTGGATAGAGATCCTCTAAAATAAAATGCTTATTTGACCATGGCCTTTGAATCATGTGATTTTTTTTCCTGAGACCATTTTCTAGCTTTAATTTTCACGGGAAAAAATAAACCCACCTCAAACTGTAAACATTAACAACTGTGTGTAGGGGTAAATGGCTGAAACCGAACGATTGAACCTTCAAGCAGAGCCTGCTACTTGCTAGTTGCAACTGTTATGGACTGCTTGTAAATTTTGAGAACACCTGGTCTAAAGAAAAGTGGCATGCTCCAAATCCTTCAGTTAACAGAGACATGAAACACAGGAGGCTGCTGACACATTGCATTTTTTTAATTGCATTATTTAGGTTGGAAAAACATAGAGCTTGGGGTTCTAAAAAGAAGAGCATGTGGTGTAAAATAAGAGTTCCCTAAACGAAGTAGTCTTTATAAGAAGAAAGGAACCTGAAAAGAAGGCAGCGAAGATCACAGTTGGAGGAAAGATCCTGGAACAGGAGGAAGATCCTTAAGATCAGACAGTTTCATGGAGACAAATACTAGGGATGGGGGCCATGCAGGGACCTTGGCTGATGATGTCCAAGACAGATGATGGCAAGCAGCAGCCCAGCAGGAGCTGACAGGACTCTGCCTGACCATCTGTGCCAGCAGGGACCTCCCTGCTGGGAAGTGCAGACCCAATGACAAACAGTGGAAGAGCAAGGGAAGGAGTGAGTACGTGATATCATTAAGCAGAATAAAAACTTGACTCTTTTTGATTCTTAGTTAATACCCCAACACCCAGCTCCCCCACGGGCTGTGATTCACAGCCATAAGGCAAGCAGCGTCAGAAAAGGGATGCAGTGAACCCTGCTGAGATGGCAGGAGGGGATCCCTCCAGCAGCAGCAGGGTGTCAGTGGGACTGTGTCTGTGGGCAGGTGCCAGGTGCACAGCTCACCTCCTCCCTGGGCACTGTGGATCCTGGCAGGGAACCTCACGGGGGGTTTAACACGCTGGTAACCACAAGGCTTCTGTGACAGCAAGTGCAGTTGTTGGGCTCTTAATTTTGTGGACTTGTCTGCA
Source organism: Daphoenositta chrysoptera (assembly GCA_013397915.1). Taxonomy (NCBI): domain Eukaryota; kingdom Metazoa; phylum Chordata; class Aves; order Passeriformes; genus Daphoenositta; species Daphoenositta chrysoptera. The sequence continues at coordinate 82,673 of VZRO01004182.1, read as the reverse complement.
TTAAAATTAATGACAAAATGGATGCTGGTCTCCAAGCCAATCAAAGAAAACAAAGCAGAATGAAATTTATGTCCTGGTGCCCTCCATATTAGTAAGCACATAAATATTTCAGTCTTCAGTGTCATTTACTTTAGAATCTGTGTCCACTGTTCACGTCTCAAGAGGCAAGAGGATGCTCCTTTTAGGCGACCAATTCAATTTTTCAAATAGGACAAACTGTGAGGTGGTATTACTCAGAATTTATATAGAGGGTTATATTTTGCCAAACAGTCACACATGTAAACATGTAAGGTAGTAGAAACAGAGAAACTTTGGATTGGTAAACATAAATCCACAGCATCCATATGTGGACTTAGCAGAGATGACCTGGATTAATTCAAGTATTAAATAAAAAAAAATTAAAAAACAATAAAGGAGGAACAGAGAAAAGATGTTTATGTGTCACATGGATGAATACATTAGGAAGTTACTCAATGTAGGCGTGTTTCCTTAAATTAGAAAGCAAATACATGCAGAAGGGTTTCATGAGCCATAATTCTAATTCTCTTAAGAACTGTTAAAATGAGAAGAGCAAGTGCACTTCTGTTCTGTGGCTTAACATATTTTCTCTGTATGTAGGGAAGCATAAGCCTTGATCATTTGATGTCACTTGATGCTTTAATGATTTCTTGTTTTCTTTCTAGTATTTCATTCTTTGTTATGCATATCCAGTTGCTTTTTACTTTAGGGCTACGTAAAAGTTATGATAGTTTTGAATTGTAAGTAGTTAGCTGTAAAAAAACCCTGGCTGATGTTTTTGGAATTGCATTATGTTTCCTAAGATATAAAAGCATATCTGTTAGGACACGGAGAGGTCAAACCTGACCATCACTATTTAAGATTCTGCCAGGCGTTTATGTCCATGACCACAGCTTTACAGGATGATCCCAAGATCATTTACTTGAACCCTTACACAGATTATTTCAGGGAAAGCAAATATTAAACCCATTATGTCAGAATCAAGGTGATTTAATGGTGAGTTTGGTAATAGCACCTCTTAATATTTTTCTGTGCCTCAGAGACCAGGAATTTAGGTGCATTGCCTCAGGGAGGATTATTCGATTTTTAGAATGCTAGTATGCATCACAATTCCCCTTTTTTGTCCCCTGTTGAGTAATAGGAAGAACAGTGTCCCCATTCTTAGAAAGGAGGGCAATGTGTTTAAATAATAAGCAGTGGGAAATTAGTTTATGATTCAATATCAAGTTTGGAATCTGTGCTAGGGAGTCAAAATCAGATTAGCTATATCCTTAACAGGAAATATTTCCATAGAAACTGAGGGAGTACTTGCTAGCTGTTAAAAGAAGAGACATCGGACTTATTTTAATTTTTGGGGGTTTTTTTATTATAAAAATCCCTGCAGTTTCAGCAGGAGCAATATCTATATTCCCCTGAGATTTATGCCTTTATTTTACATTTTATTCTTCATGCTGTACTAACCTCTATAAACTTCCTTGGCCTGCAGAAGCAGTCTAACTTCAATTCATTACTTCATCATAATAAAACTTATTTCAAGGTACATTAGGCTTCTCCAGGCAGAACACTAATATGATACATTTGTTTCAAACAAACAAATGAAAAAAAAAGTAGTGATGGGAGGGACAATTTTTTCATTCAGCACTCAGTGAGCTGAGACTGTCTCAAAAATCTCCAGTTGGGTTCAGAGCTATTACCTGTGTTGTGCACTGCTTAAAATGTATTGAAAGGGTAGGAAGAAATGGTACATAGAGTTTTAAGGGAGAAGTTGGTGTCAGAAAACTACAAGAAAAAAAACCCAAAGCAATTTCACAAATAAGAAAAGGTGTCAGGGAAATTTCATCTGGCAGTTTCTCCTGGTAATTGCAGGAACACATGGCAGAGCCCTCAAAGGAGTACAGTGTATATATATTTAAATATATATACATATATATATGTACATGCATAAGAATGGAGGTGATTATCTCCCTTCTGTCTTTTCTCTACATGCAATTTTTCCAAAACCAAACAAAATGCCGTGGTTTAACCCCAACTGACAACTAAGTACCGGGCAGCCACTTGCTCACTCTCCACCATGTCCAGTGGAATGGGGAAGAGAATTGGAAAAAAAGGTAAAGCCCAAGGATTGAGATAAGAACATTACTAATATGAATACTAATACTAATACAGGAGAATAAACTCCAAGAAAAACAAGTGATGCATAATGAAATACTGATGTGCACCAGCTTTGCCAAAGTTTGAGTACAGGAATGATTTATGTAAGTTGATCAAGGATAACTTAAAATACACAGAAAACTATGTTGGATGCCACTGGACCACAATAATTTTCCTAATGCAAACTATCACTTTTAAGAATGCATTAGTACAAAATGAAATTAAACATTCAGACCATGAAAGCAAAAGAGTGGAAGCAATTTGTTAGGTAAAATTCTATACTGCATCAATTTTTGAATAGAACAAAAGAAGGAATCATACATTAAAGAACCCTTGGTAATGTGAAAGTGAAATAGTTCCTTCAGGTAGGAAATCTATCTTCATCTTTCAGTGCTATGATCTAAACTGAATGCTCCTGCCTAAATATCCATGTATCTATGGTAATAGAAAGATGAGAACTTTCTCAAGAAACATGAATAAATTTCACTGTCCAGGACAGCTGGGTGAAAAAGGAAATGCCAAGAATATGGCTGAATTAGACAGCAAATTTATTAATGCAATTTATCAGACAACTGCTAGGCATTATATTATACACTGCAAATGTGGTGCAACTGTTAAAAAGAGAGTATCAGCCCATTTTTTGACTCTTCTTTCCCTAATCACTTGTAGTTGCAAGAATTAGAAAAGGGAAGTATTTTTATATTCTTGCTGTGTCAAAGATAAGCAATTTCAACTCATTCATAAAAATATTCCTCTTAGGGAATTTTCAGTTTTAGCCTATCAGGAGGGATTTCTTTATTCAAATATTTATGTAATGCACAAGAAAGTGCTGTCTAGTAAATCACAGCAGCTCAAACCTAACCCCTTGATCAACTGCCTTAAATCACTGCCTTGTTTATCAATAAATCAAAAAAAAGAAAAGAAATAAAAGCCCCTTTCTACTTTGGCAATAAGTGAATTCCCAATCCATGCCCCACTGCTCTTCTTTGTTCTTCACCCTTACAAAATAGTAGGAGCAGGATGCCCAAGAACTAAGGTATAATTTCTTGTCAGTCCATTATTTTCAATTCTTCAGTGCATGGCACTGAAGGTACTTTTAGAAGAGAAGCTACTTTCTTTTCTTCATGCTTGGGGTAAGGTTTTGAAGAGGTAAACATAAATTGAAAAAAGGGAAAAAGAACTTCACTAAAAAAGTTTGCTTTGCATGCCTATATGCTTTATGATTTTATAAGACACTAGAATCTCAATCCAGAAAAATAAAAATAGTTTTGTGTTTGTGACATTTACAAACCACATCAAGTGAAATACTAGTGAAAAACAGGATTTTATTTTTACAAACAGTAGCTGTCAGATTATGGCATACTTGATATCTCATAGTAATAGAGAAAAAGTAGGTAAAGTCTTCTATAATCACCTTCTTACACAGGTTGCCACCAAGCTGCCCCTCTGAATTGTGTAGAGGATCAATAGATGCATTTCCTTATCTGTGAAATGCAATCTCATCTTTGGTTTAAAAGCAAAACAGAGACATACAGATACACAAATTCTCCAGCCATTCACCTCCATTCTTTTTAATTGAATGCTTATGTGCATTGGTCCCTCAGCACTCTACTGATAACAAAACTCCTTTCAACTCTCTAAGCTATGAACTCTGTTTCCAAAGACACTGCATCTTCACTGGGATTCTTCTTCAAAAACTATTGCGGTTTAATTTTTTCCCCTTTTCTTCTCTAGCCCTGTGTAACGCTCCAAAGATTTTTCTTTCCACTTCCTAAAGAGGCAGAGAGAGGTTTCTTTATTTCTCTTTTTTCTCCCCTGCATTGAGATAAACTTGAGTGGCAGCCAGCTGAGGGGATTAAAATGGGACAAAAATAACTTCAGATCAAACATTTACCTGATATCTTTCCTCCTAGATTATCAGCAGGAGATGCGAAAATATGTTTCTGGGTAAGTCACTGTTCAGCAAACCATCTGCTTTTGATTGCAGAGTGACTGTAAAAAATTTAATAACTCGTAACACCTAGCAAATGCACTTCAAAAAACCTAGGAATGGCTATGGTGCTAGAAATACAGATAAAAAGTTGCTATTTATTATTAAAATTAAGTTTATGTTAAAAATAAATGACTGTACTTCACTGTTGCAGTGTTGTGGCCCCACTTGTGTCCTTCACCAGGCATAAGGGGTGGGCTTTAGGTAATGGGACAGCTGCACTGGGCAGGCACAACCTGCCTGGGCCAGTTCCAGCTGCTCCTGAGGGGATGGGAGCAACCATTGCTGGCCAAATACTTCACTCAGTTGGAGGAGTGTAGGCTGCCTCACATGGGCTTCTTTTAAAATAGGGTGGTCACAGCCATGTGAGGGCCTTTGGGAGAGTCACATGCTGGTGATAATGAAATTATGTCAGTCATTGTGCACTGAGCCCAGCCTCCAGCTCCACGTGTTGCCTCACCAATGGAGTTGAACAGTTCTGAGTTTAATGTACAGTGAAAACAAGAGAAGCTGAAAATAAGAAGGGAGAAGGTGTTCCCCTAAGTATTTCTTTATCTGTTCTTCTTTATCTGTTCTCTTTTTTAATCAGTAAATAGATGTTTGTTAATTGACACTAAATAAATAGTCAACAGTGCCTATGACACATCCATGTTGTGTGATTACAAGGCAGAGTTCAGCTGCAAACTCTGTGGGCAAATATTGGAGAACAATGGAGTGGAAAATTTGAGTATGTCTCCCAGAGAATGAATCAAAGTTCCTGGTGTTTTTTTGTCTGAAGAGACAATCAGTCTGTGGGCACACGCTGCCACCCAGCTGTAGGGGACAGGGTGTGCCCTGCTCTTATGCCAGTACCCCGTGGCAGCAGGGAGTTTAAGGTGCTCATCCAACAAAGGCTTACTCATGTGTTTAGTTTTCACATAGTAGGTAAATTCTGTCTGTGCTACAATCAATGAGAGCTTTGCCAGTGTCTTAACTAGGGCTGGGTTTTCACCTTCAAGTCAGAGGTATTACTTTCACGGTATAAAGAGAATTACATGAGTAAACCTAGGGAGGACTCGAACTAAATTTATTCATGGTGCCTTACATTACTTTATGGATTGATCTTGGGGTTGCTAGATTTCAGTTACTGTAAAGCTTGTTTTATCACAGTGGTTTGTGAGTTCACAGAGTAAAACTGAGTCTAGACGTGAATTAGCGAACTTTCTTTATTTAACTGCAAGGTTTTAAATTCCCTATAAAATTGCAGTTACACAAAATTCTGTTCTCAGGGTTTACTTACAAAATGGACAAGTGAAAAACAGGCAAAACAGGTTCTGTGTTTCCATATGTGAGACATAGCTTGCTCATATTTAAATATAGCATCTCTAAATAATTCACATTTTAGAAATGGGTAACGCCACTCATTAACTGTTTATCCTTTTCAGAAAGGAAACTAATTTGCTAAATTTGTGTTCTTTTTTAGTTCATGTAGGAGATAAAATGTGATTTCTAGGGTAGATAATAAAAGTTTCCTCTGAAGAGGAAAAAGCAAATGTGGATCATGAATGATGTTGTTTGTATACTGAAATTTGGTGTAGTAATTCTCTATGACTTTGTGAAAGCAAAATGTCACTAAGTGCCTTTAAAAATGAGTGTAAATCTAAATAAAAGTTCAGATTGACCACATTTAAATGAAAGTAACAGCTGTTGAATCCTGATTATGAACTTTTTCAGATAATTCTGATTATAAAATATCTCATTGGTACTAAGTTAATGTTTTCTATTTGGTTTTGATTACCACCAGATCCAGATGTGCTAGTTGTGCTAGGGGCAAGAAAGTGTCCTTCCCTATAATAATCTCTGCTGTTATTCATCTCTTCCCTCCCCTTTTGCACTACTTCAGCTTCCTGTGCTGGGCTTCCCTTCTTCCCCAGATACCCTGTGCACCCATCTTTCAGCCTCCATTCTGCCCAGATCTCACCTAACTATGGCAAGGTGTAAATGTTGGGAAGAAGAGTGAAGTTCACAAAACTGGTGACTTCCTGCAGTCGCATTATTAAAATTAGCAGTGTCTTTCATATGACAGAGAACCTGGTTACCAGCAGTGATCATATGATGCATATTCCAAGAGGAGAGGGTAAACTGAGGGAAGCTGCAAGCTTGTGTGTCAAAGTCAATTTATCTTTTAGAATTTTAGGCCACACAGCAAAGTGGATTAAGGAACTTGGCCATCAACAAGCGCTCTGGCAAACCCACAACCTGTCAGCAGTTTCTCTGCCTCAGCTGAGCTGAAAAGAAAGGAATTGATGGTAAATCAATAGTGCTCAATCGCCATATGCAATATTGCATAATGGCAACACTGAACAGCCAATCTATTAATGATAGTTCTCTGCTCTGAGGAAAGCTTAGAGTAGATGTAACTTTCCGGAAATAGATTCTAATTGTCCATGTGTTTGGCCATTAAATTGTTGCTTTCCTGCTGATTTCCCAATATATACGAGAAGGGGATTTCCCTCTTGTACTATATTGAAACCACAAATATAGATGTGACTATCTACAGGATCCCCAGTTCATTTCAAGGTTCTAAGGCACTACTATTTCTCTCAGAAGAAAATGTAAACAGGTGTAGTATTCATACATCTATGGAAATCATTGTGTGAGGATATACTGAAATGGTGTATAATTTTCTTTATCAGTTTAGACATTATACAGAAGAACAGATAGCAATGCAATGCATTTTTCAAGTGACCATATGTCTGTGTGTGATGCAATGTCATCCTCGAGGTACAGAGCAGGGCTAGAGTTACACTTTGCGCTCCACCTTTAGCTGCCAAATATTAAATGTTTGTTTGCTAAGCTGTGAAGCTTAAAGTACATGTTTCTGTGTCACTTGACTGATACTTATATAGATATGAGATTTTATTGGCCTACTGCATCATGATATCTGAAGGAATTTATTGTGGTTTCTCTGTGAGATATAAAACCAATGAATTCACACTTGGGTACACCTTCATATGCAAGTTTTAATATATACATCAGATAGGAATTGTTGATGTACAGCTTCCAATTTCTCACATCTTTTCTCTGTTAGAGCATTGTACCCTAGGTTTTTTTTCTCCATTCTTCTTATGACCATATGTTTGCTTTGTCATATTATTGTCTCCTATCTTGAAAAAGGGTTCATATTAATGACTTTTTGCATAACATGCCATAATCAGTCATTTATAGCTGCATTCTTGGACAGTGATAAGCACAGAAGAGGAAACCCTAATGAATTTTGGTTTTCTGAGTTATCTATTGTATATCAAGCACAGAAATATATACACACACACACATCCACCCCAAGTTAATTAGTGCTGCCATGACCACATTTTTCTCTCTGATAAATGGGAAAAATCACAGATGTTATGTGGTAAACAGCAGATAATCATAATTTTAGGTTGTTATTAAGTGTATTAAGTTTATTAAGACAATAATACCTTGGTATATATTTCTCTATTCTTGGCTGTACCACATTAAGTGAGGTGCTGTCCAGTGGGACGTCCTTTTATGCTTGATGTGAACTGAGACTAGGAGTTTTATTCTAGTTTAGCCATTCCATGTGTACAATTTGCAAAGGAGTTTTCTGGAAGCCTGAGCAGAATTATCTTCTCTAAGAAGAAAAGCATGACAGCATCTTTGTAGGCAAGATGGAGATGTGAGATGATTATGTATTTACTGATAACTAAAAAAACAAAACTGTGTGAAATAAAACACCACCATACACAATTCTACCCTTAGGTAAAAGAATCAGAGGAGGAAGGCACTATAAGTGCTAGTCATATAATTGAATGCACTATTCAGAATTATTCAAATATTAGAGCAAGGACAGTTAATTTGAGAATAAAACAGGAAGAAAAATATGTACATTTAAATATAGTCATGCTTCTACTTCAGATACTTAAATGACCTAAATCTAATATCTATTTATGTATTATGCATTTTTATGCATTATATGTTAAATCACTCCTCAATCCTTGAATATACTCAAGCTTTCTTTTGAGCAACCTAATTACCATATACTGTTTTGTATATGTAATGATGTACCATACAAGTGTGCTTCTTAAGTAAACAAAAAGCCCCAAATCTACTCAATATGTTCTGCTTGGCATCTGTTCTGATGGTTCACAAAAGAAATCTTCCCCTAAACATCACTGTGCTATTTTCACTTTGAAAGTACATAAAAGTTAAAGTTTTCACTGCCAGACAGACATACTGTTTTCAAAGTTCTTAGTCTAAAACTGTTCTTTGAAGAAGCCAACACTGCAGGCAAATTTTAACTTTTCAGTGTGTAAAATCCAGGTGCATCCTACCTTAATGCAAAGAAAACAAAAGGAAATTGTGTGAAATATGCTGTATGTTAGCTACATGGAGCAAGATTAAGAATATTTCTTTGTTGACCTTTTAGATGTTTGAGACTTTTTTCTTTATTCAATATTCTAATTATATATTTTCTAATATCATTTTATAGCAATGTATTGATTCACTTTTACCTAATTGTGGCAGACTTGACCACTGGTGGCTTGAGATTTATTCACCAGTTTTCTTTCACTCTACATACCTCTAAGAAATGTATTGCTGTCATTCTGTGGTGAGGACATTGCTGAGTCAGAATGGCAATAAATTGTGAATAATGTCTCTGCAAATGGGTTATTCTGGCCCATCTCACTAGTGCTTACATGCTTGAGTGACTACAGCCAAATGCTTTTCCTTAGTCATTATGAAATCCCCATTCCCACCTCTTATATAATCCTAGCCCAAGCGACCCCTAATTCTCAGGTTTGAGTACTTTCCTTGAAGTGATGATACGAGAGCAGCAGTGATTCACTTTTAGATGTGCCCACGCAATATTGAAATCTTGCCAAGCTAGAGAAGGAAATGTCCAAGGTCAGTGACAGGGCAATGAAGAAACTTTGTGAAACAGATGTAAACACCTAATTCTGAAAGAGATTAGCAATCAGCTAAACTGGAGATACTGATTTCTCACAGAATATATTCCCTTCTTGATGAAGTGTTTTATTTTAGAACTTCTTTAAAGAGCAAGGCGTTTCCAGTCCTTCATTCAGATATGCAGCAAAGAGTACCCAATTTCCAAGAAAATTTAAATTTCTCATATTTGGGTTTCAATCTTAGCCTTTAACTACCTCTACATTTTTTAAGCTCTACAGAGAAAATGCCCCTTCCCACAGCAGTATCTTAACTATAGAAGTAGAATATATTTTGCCTATTTCTTCTATCCCTGTGCTTTGAGTTCTCTTATTCCACGGCCCAGCTTCACTGGGAAACACCTATGATACCGTTGTCTAAACTCTTCTGCAACTTAGAATTTTTTGGAAATGGTGCATGGTGATTTGAAGTACTCTGGGAAAAAGAATCAAGTCAAGATGTCCAATTTTTTTTATGGAAACTGAGATTAAATTGATGTGCCATGATCCTTTCCCTTTTCTCTTAAAGACAAAACAGTTTGTGAAGAGAAGATTATTATTTGAGTCATGAATTTAGAAGAAATCTTGATATCTAGACAGTAATAGAAACTGGGATAGACCTCTTGTGCTTAGTATTTGGTTCCATCTGTGCTTCCCTATTTCTTCTAAATGTTTTACATTTTCTCAGCTGCTTTTGTATAGTATTTGCCATTCTCTGTGGATTGCAAAAACCATTTGGGCATGTCAATTGATGGAACAAAATCATTCTGTTTGAGTCAAATAGCAATGTTTTAATAACTTTAATGCATAATACATATATATGTGGAAAATGTGCATTTAAACCAGGTATTAACAGACTTTTGTCCCTCCTAAGTGATGATAACAGTAACTATTCTAAGAGGTCTAAAATACTATTGGGAATGATACGTAAACTCTATAGTTGCTAAGATTATTATTAACTCAGGCTCTAAGTGGAACTGCTGTGTATTATATGACTCTCATTTATGAGCAGCAGAGCTAAGAATGCAAAGTATCCACAGGAAGTACAAATTTTGGTGTGGGAAATCCATTCTGTAACAATAAAAGCAGGGGGAATGAGGAAGGGGAGTTTATGAGATTCCTTTTTGGTGTGCTAGTAGAATTTTTGTCTTTTTGCAACTTTTTGCAAAATATTTTAAACTTTGATGGTACTGAATTGGGAGGAGCTGCTGACTCCCTTGAAGGCAGAGAGGCCCTGCAGTGAGACCCAAACAAATCAGAGAGCTGGGCAATCACCAGCTGTGTGAAGTTTTAACAAAGACTCGTGTCTCATTGCACTCTACAGCTTTCCCACGAGGGGAAGAAGTGGGACAGGTACCAATCTCTTCTCTGTGGTGACCGGTGACAGGATCTGATGGAACAGCATGAAGCTGTGTCAGGGGATGTTTAGGTAGGATATTCAAAAAAGTTTCTTCACCCAGAGGGTGTTTGGGCACTGGAACAGCTCCCCAGGGAAGTGGTTACAGCACCAGTCTGACAGAGTTCAAGAAGTGTTTGGACAATGCTCTCGGGCAGATGGTCTTGGGGTTGTTTTATTCAGAACCTGGAGTTGGATTTTGATGATCTTTGTATGTGCCTTCCAAGTCAGGACACTCTATGACTCTGTGATTTGTAATCAGGTACTAAGTAAGATGCAATATTATTTATAAGAAATGAAGGATACCTATTGTATATTTTTACAACTCTCGCAGTTTAAACGTTTGTTAAAGACATCCTAGTAAAAAATATAACCTATTCTCAGACATTCTTTGCAGTGGCCAGGAATCAGCTGTATCTCTGGAAATAAGCAGGTCTTTACAACTCAGTTTACTGCCATGTGTGATAGGGTTTCTGCTCTTAAATTCCATGCAGTAAGAAAACAAAGTGTGATTGGTTGGCATGGATGCTTTAAATGTAAGTACAAATCAGTACTTACTTTGGAATAAAGCCAGGTACGTAAAACTTTATGACAACAGTAATATACAAAATGGCAATTTATGCAAATACTGCTCTTTTCTGTTGTCAACAGCCATATAATTGCTTCCAATTCTTACAAGAATAAATGGAAGAGGATCCTAAATAGCAGTGGATAATAATAAAGACATTGCATGTAACTAGTATTTCAAACCATGGATATCAAGATACAGTTCTATCTCTGGGGATCACAACCTGAAAATAATACACAATGCAGGTCCCCGTTACCTTAATTTTACTTTGTTTATTGTAAAAAGAATATTAGTAAATTGGAAACAAACTGAAACCCAAAAGCTTACAGATACCAGCTCTTGAAGCAGAACTCTTTGAACTCTCTTGCAATTTCACAAAACGTGAAAAATATTCCAGACAAATAATTAACAAATCAGTGAGAAGTGGCATTGCTTTTATGTGATACATCAAAGTAAAGCAAAATTAGATGTGAAAACTTGCAAAAGCAAGAACAATGTACCATGGACAGGTTTTAAGGGTATATAGAGAAGACATCAGCATATTTCATCAGGTTAATAAATTCTAGAAATAATCATATGAATGCAAGTAATTTTTTTGTCCAACTCATGAGAAGTTATAGATTATTGTGGAAAGTGGATAGGAACTGGTTTAGCCCTTCTCATGACCAATGTCATGTCACCCTGACTAAATATTCACTTTGTAATGAAATCTTCAAGTTCCTTTTTCAAATGAACTTCCAATCTTAAATACCACTCAAACAACACAACAGTTAATTATGCAATAAAATCCCTCATTTACTTTAAAGAAATGCATAATTTGACCCATAAAGCCCTCGTGCTGACACCTGGTGCTCTCAATGGTTCTGCTGCATGCATTTTTAGTAGGCTTTTGTACTACTTTTGTTACAGTAATTATTACGGCATTTTAAATATATTTTGATGTTGAAGATGTTTGTGCAGGGCTTTTTTATGTATTTGGTGGATGAGTGAAAGTAGCTTAATGGATAATAAGTAAATAGAATATTGCACATTACTGTTCATTAGTTGTTGTACTGTCTAACTATGGAAGGAGATTGCTTCAATGTTGATATGAAAAAAAAAAAGGGCTGCAGGAAGAGGAGGAGAGTTCTGGCACTAATTTCAATGAGAGTAAGGTGGGTGTGAAGACTTTAGGTAGGAGAAGGCAGAACATTTACTTACTGCAGTAAGCAAAGAGAGTGTATCCACCCAAGACTACGTGTTTACTGGCATAGGAATGGTCTGTTCTGTGGCTGTTGGTCTGGTGGCAACTCTGGGCTTTGATTTAGCAGTGTGGATACAGCCTGTGAGACTCCCAGTTTTCATACACAGACTTGCAGATAGGGAATTTCCCTGATCCACAGATCATTCAGAGCTAATTCGAGGGTGCTAAACAGCCTGTTGTTAACAGACTGTTTTGTGGGTTTATGCGGTGTCTTAGTACAGCTGGAAAACTTCCTGTTAAGACAAAATGCTGCATTTGAGCATACTGAGTCATCACAATATTCCTTTTCCTGCCACTTCTGCTTTAAAAAAGTAACGCTGCTGATGGCAAAGCTCAAACACCTTACTCAGCACACCTTTACTTACAGCTTACTTGCACTGAAGAGGACAGTAATATGCAGTAAGTGCTGGCAAGGGTGCAGCAGGCTAAACGGCACTTTATTTAACTAAAGAACTAAGCTTGAAATCAATTAAAACTTGATTGTATACAGCAACTGGGAAACAAATAGATTTTGTTCCTCACTATACTCCTGCTTCTTTTGCACATTAAATTCTTCACTGATTTACAGTCAGCTCTAAGATTATTCTTTCTTGATCAGTGTGATCCAAATACAGACTCAGATAAATAACAGACTATAAAAAAGGGAAAAAAAAATAGAGAGGGTGGCAAATGATTCTCTTGATTGAATGGTAACTATTTTCTGACCTTAAACAGAGGGATCATGGTCAGAAGCACATACACTCAGAAAAGGAATTATTTGAATATACTTTGATTTACTTTGCCCATGACCAGCAACATTTATAGCAACAATCCTGTCCGGGCAGAAAAATAGATACAGTGACCCAACAGGTCTTTTCCATCTCTTACTCCTATTGTTCTTCTATTACATAAAATACATTAAAAATAAATTTGCATAACATACTGGAACAGCTCCAAGCAAGCCATTTCAATCTCTGAGGAACAAAATAAATATGTAATTTAAATACAGCCTAAACATATATTTAACGATCTGTCTGCATTTATTCTTCCATTGGAGATTACAAAACGAATCTTTACCAAAAAACTCTCCCTAAATAATGTCAAATTTGCGACTGAAGTCAGAGGAAAGACTGAGACTCTGTCCTTAGAGCATATTGACTTATTTTTAAGACCCATAAGGGCAAATTTTGAAAGTAGGACTAGTCTTAAATTGTTGATGAGTTTCAACAGGAATCTCTTTGGTCATAATACCATGCTCAGCTTTGAAAAATGCATTACTTTAAACTAGAGTCAGATGCAAGTATTCTGTTGAACAAAAATCAGCCACAATGTGCATTAACTTTTGAAAAACAAGTTAACAAATCTCCACTTGAAACCATTGCTTGATGAACTGAAAGACTATTCATGCACCCTGGTTGTTTCCATTAGAAGTGGGGCTAACCTGTCACAAACAGACAACGAAGGAGGACAACATCTACAAAACTTGTCAATGAACTTGCAGTACCAAATTTCATGTGCAAAAGACACCAGACTGATTGCAACCATCCCTTTTCAGGCTCCTTTTGGGTATCTACAAAACCATGTGCAAGATACACATAATTTAAAAATACTAAACAGCTACTGGTTTATACAACACATCATATGTAGCTACAGGAACAAGCTGCTAGATACTAAATGTTCACTACCCCTGTAGTAAATGTAATGAATCTTTCACCAAGTTTTCATTGATCAGGAGGAGAAGAGTGAGCCTTCTTTGTTCCTTGAATCAAGTTGAGCCTTGACATTGTTGGGCTGCTCTCTGCCTAATCCCTATTTTTTCCTTTAACACTTTGGTAACTTTTTCTGATAGCATATTTCCTGCTGAATGCTTGAGCTGCTCACAATCCCCTGCTTGTAAAGTTTACCTGTCTTTGGTTTTACCCTCCTGTTGTGGTTTAACCCCAGCCAGAAACCAAGTCACAGCTGCTTGCTCACTCCCCCACCAGTGAGAGAGGGGAGAGAATGAGAAGAGTAAGTGGCAAAACTCATGGGTTGAGATAAAGACAATTTGATAAGTAAAGGAAAAGCTGGCCGTGCAAGCAAGCAAAACAAAGAATTAACTCACTGCTTAATGGGCAGGGGTTCAGTCTTCCCCAGGAAAGCAGGACTCCGTCACAGACAATGGTTATTTGGGAAGACAAATGCCCTAGCTCCAAACATCTCCCCCTTCCTCCTTCTTCCCTACACTTTATATACTGAGCATGATGTCGTGTGGTCTGGAACATCCCTTGGGTCAGTTGGGGTCACCTATCCTGGCCATGTCTCCTCCCACCTTCCCGTGAACACCTAGAGCCCTTGCCAGTGTGGCAGTACAGAAATCAGAAAAGGCCTTGGCTCTATGCAAGTACTGCTCGGCAATAACCAAAACATCTCTGTTATCAACAGTTTTCAGCACAAATCCAAAACACAGCCCCATAGTAGCCACTGTAAAGAGAATTAACTCCACCTCAATCAAAACCAGCACACTTCTTTATCTTGTGTGTATCTAATATGTATTTTCTCACAGTTCTTAGCTACAGTTTAGATATTTTCCTAGAAGTCTGAGTCAAGAACTTGCAGCTGTGCTGTATCCCAACTAGAACTTTGATCCACACTGGCAGTAGACCTTGTTCAGGCATGTCTCTGGCCTCAGTTTTGCAGAAGTCTTAGGAACATGATACAGAGATACCCAAGCTGGTCAAGCAGGAAATCAGCACAGGTATAAAAGGATTCATCACTCATTGTTCTTCTTGCCTTAGGAAAACCATAGCTATTCTGCCATAAAATACAGCTGAGCTATTAAACCTTGTCAGATCCAATTTCACTCACAGCCAATTAATATGTTTCTGAATTTCTAACACTGTTAATCCACAGCCTGGCTAACTGAAAGGAGTATATTTTATAGTATTATAATTATGAAAGCCCTAGTATTTTACGTTATAATTCTTGAAGAAAGGGCATTAGTCTTTGCTATCTAATATTTAATATGTGAAAAGGACAGAAGTCAACAACTGGGGGCCAAACTACAGGCTATGTCTTAGAAATTTATCATGTCTCTGATAAATTACCTCAAATCATGAAGAAATATCCTTCACTTATTAAGCTCTAATAATTTTTGATACTTCACAATGTTAAGGAGCTATTATTGTCAATTGGAATACTTGTTTCCAATTTAAATATTTCTAACTTGTTGTGCTGTGTATGACATACCATTTCAAATCACATTTAATTATCATCTCCTAAATAAAATAAAGGAATGAAAGATTATGAAAACTGCTGAGATAATCCATCTTTTGATCACTGGGTCGTATTATGATTTTATTTATCAAATAAAAGAGCTTCTTCACTGCATTTTTGTTAATCAATTTTGAGAAACAGAAAAGGAGAACTAATAACCACAAGCTTAATTAGCCAGTTTCTTTTGTAAATATTGGAAGAAGAGCTCAAAAATATAGGGTAAAAGTTGTAAACTATACATTCTCTGAGTCTATTAGAGGAAATACGCAAAGAAGAAAACATAATTAATGATGGAGACTCAGAATTTCTATTGGAATGCATTTGTAACAGCAAGCAAGTCTGTCTGACAAAGTTAAAGGAGGCTATTGACATGATTGTGTAACAGGAAACAAAATCCTCAAGCTGCTTCTGGTGGAGAAGTGTAAGAGTACCATACATCAGTGTTCTTTGTTTTGCTCCTTTCTAGGGCGAAACAAAGTAATCTATCCTGTAGATATGTTAGTCTCATATTGCTTTTAAGCATTTATATTTTAAGACTTCCCTATTTTTACAACAAAAACATATGCATTGCACACCTTCCTGTCCATCTGCCCTGTTCTCTTACAGAGAGAGATATTGGGAGTCACTCTTTATCTAAGGATAGAAGAACTTGGTAAAAGAGTATTTCTTTTTATTAAAAAGACCAGTTCTAACTTTGGTTTTATGTCCTTTAGAATATATGGCAGCTGAAAGAAAGAATTAGAAATAGAAAAAGAATGAAGACTAATCCTCAATTTAGCAGCATGAATTAAAAGGATCACTTTCAAGGCCTGCTACTTTTCATTCCAAAAATCTTAATAGCAGCGTCTCTTTCTCAGTGTGATCCTTCTTATCATTCAATAAAGGAGCGTTTTTTAAAGAAAAAGAAACAGATATGAGCGCTTCAGTAAAGTTATCAAAGAGCATGATGTTGTCATACGAATTAGAAGAAAAAGACCTCTTCATACAGATCTGTCTACGAAGAAACCAGAATTTTAATGACAGCTATGGGCTATTGTTTGTTTCAGGCCTAATTAGCTTAGGAAAAAAGTCTGCTTAGGGTTGATTTTAAATCATATATTTATATATAAGTATAGTTTCCTGTGTCCCTTTCTACTTTCTTCCTTTTTATATTTCATAAAACATGAGGCAGCCTCCAGATCTGCTGCTGTTGTGCCCACGGCCAAGCACTGATTTCAGAGTGACAGCTGGCAGCCACAGAGCTCTGCTGCCAGCAGGTCCTTCCTCCTCCCCTCCTCTGTGTCCATGCACTCCAGCATCTGAAGAACACTGGTAGCAATGCACTCAAGAGAGTTTTGGAGTAGTTTTAATTATTCAGGTGTGCTCTGGTGTTAGAAGTGATTCAGATGTCTTACTAACTAATCTTACGTTTCCATTCCATGTAACTTCAGGGCCTTGTCAATTTCCTTCAGTTCCCTGAGATTTCATTTTCACATTATATTTTTGTCACCGAACAAATGCCATTGGAAGCTTTAGCAATTTTCTTTAGCAACTCTTATTTTAGTGAAAAGTAGAGGAAGCATGGAACGAGATTTCCCCAGACAACTAAGGCAATAAAAATAGAATGTATCTCTTTAAAGAGAATTTCATTCTGATTTCCAATAAAACAGACAAATTCACCTTTCTCTTCTTCTTTATTTTTCCTTTTTTTCCCCCCCAAAGTTTAATAGAGGTTATAGTGGTGTGGTTTCAAATAATATCAGAGGATCTAATTATTCTTGTTAAGAATCATGAAATACTTCTAAGCAGTACTGTATTACATACAATTTCAAATCACATTTAATTATTATCTCCTAAATAAAAGGAAGGAATGAAAATTTATGAAGACTGCACAAGCAATCTATTCTAATTCACTCCCTAAACCTTGAGCTGCTAATTTGATTATGAATTGAAACATTTGTGGGGACTAGTAATTCCATTGCAATCTTCATTTCAAATACTCTGACTGATGGCTCTACTTCTCTTAATAACCTTCTGCAGAAAGTGCCAGATTCTTTTGGGGTTTTTTTTGTTACTTTTCCCTTTAACAAAGTGAAGAATACTTTCTGACCTCAAGTCTGAAGTTAGCATGACAGCAGATGAGAATGCTGAAATCATAGCTGTAGGTTCATTTACTTCCACTGAGTGAATTTATTCATTTTAGATGGGTACAGGACCAGGGAAGTATTATTACAGGCAGAAAGTGGACTGTATTATTAGCAGGATCATTTGTATATGCTTCTGAGTATCTGAAATTAAATTAACTCTGATTGTATCTATATATGTTTCGTGACTTCCCAGCTTGGCTTTGTGACAGAATTCAAAGAAGTGGGGTTTTATTTCTTTTTTTTTCCTTCCCATGGTAGATCAATATTTTATTTTCAACTTAATTTTTAAACCTCTTCCCTTACTTTTCTTTAAACTGACTGCCAAAGGGGGAAAATACTGGGATGGAAATATTCAGGACTTACAGAGTTAGAGATAATATGCTTTTGTCCTGTCGACTCAAAGCCCAGGGAATAAATGAAAAACTTGAATTAGATAAAAGTGCTCATAATTGAAAGATGTTGCTCACTTCTCCAGTGCAGTTTTGTTAGTTTAAGAGCCTTGTACAACCAAGATACCCCTGCAAGGTTAGAATACTTTACTGTGACATCTCTTTGATATACATGGTGTCTGTACTGGTGTTTTATGAAGGACATATAAATGGCACAACATGGCAAGTTAACTTTTATTCTTTCAGCGCAGCAGACTCTTCCTAGTGTAGAACATTGACATATTTTCCAGTATTTAATGAAGAGCTTCTATGTTACATGGAAATTTTCTGCATTTTTCTGTGGGGACGTAGACCTGACAGGCATTACTGTGTCTTTCAGAACTCTTTATATGCTGGCTATTCTGAATCATAAAATAAAAAAAAAATATGTCACTTAAAAAATATCCGAACAACTGAACTGGTAATGTCATAGGCAAGAGGAGCACTTTGGACCATATTGACTTATAGTAAATCAGCCCAAATGAAAACAGCAAGTTTTGAATATTTATCTGCAGAAAATTAGAATAGATAGTGATGTTTTTTATAAGACTTTTAGTTGGGACCTCTAATTTGTGTCCTCTCTATGATGGGTTTGTCCCTTCTCTCTGCGGCTTCTTTTAAATATGAAGAACACTGCACAAATCCAGCCAATTTCTGCTTTCTCAGGATACAGAGGGAAGACAGAAGAATCTACAATCTGTTAAATCACATACCTGGTTGTGGTTTCTTGTTGGTTATTGAGATCTGTGCTCATGGCACATAGAAGAAACTTTCATAAAAAAACATAAAAAACCAAAAAAAGGGTATGTCCTGGATCAAGCTGTAAAGAGATCCCTGTTGAAAAGACTGTATTACCCACCTCCAGCTTTCTCAGACTATTTCTGTGGCACTGCCCTGTTGTTAATAAGCCATGCAGATTAACATGGAGATGACTCTTCATAGTTCAGGGAAAGTTCTCCACAAGTGCTACTAAACTGCTTTCAAGTGTCCAAATCTGTTCAGGTTCCCTTCCCAGTCTGTATTTTTGACAATAATTGCACAAAAAAAAAGATGAAAAACATTGTAGCCAACAACCAAAATTGAGAATGCCACATGAATGCCCTAACCAGACACCCTTTCCTTGTTTTCTGCTTGGCTTCATGAATCTTGCAATATGTTCGGCCCACAGGCAGTCAATCCATTGCTTAATGTGTTCTCTATTATTAATCATCATTATAAGATATATATCTCCCCAAATCTTTAGAGAAAGCCTTTATCTTTAGACTTGGTTCTGACAACAACAAAAGAAATAAAAACAGAGTATGTTGTTTCACACTCGGGTATATAAATCACCACTGAATCTATATTTATATGTGTCTTGAACTGGTTTCTGTTAAGCACTCTGCCAAAGATTTAGGCATGGCAAAGTTTCACAGTTCAGTTTTTTGAGGATGAAGCAGACTCAGATTTCATGCATTTTCAATAGCTGCTCTGTCTGAAAGGCTTATCAGATTGTTTTTCTTTCCAAAACAGAGTTTTCACTTCTGGTTGCACTGTAGAGCCAGAGGAGTTACTGAGCTGGATTCTGTTCTGTCTCACTTGTAAAGTCCTTCTGTTACTATAGGACTGTTCACTATAACGTCCCTTAATTGTAAATATTTATTTTCAAGTAGCTCATGGAATTTCATGAAAGAAGGAAGCAATAAAAATTGAATTCATCAAAATGAATGCTGTTCAACCCTTTCTGTGTTGCTGTTGTTTGGTGAATTTTTATTACTGAAAGGTTAAGCACTTAACTTTAGTTCACAATTACTCTTTTTAGGTCTGTAGCTGCTTTTTCTGCTGGCATCTATTTGAAATGCCTTAGTAGCCTTAATGCTGCTGCAACTTGGGCTATTATCTTCAGTTTCCCATACCTACGTTTCCCTTATTGCTTAAAAAAAAATAGGAAAAAAAAAAAAGGGGGCATTGATCATTATCTCTCTGGGTTAAGTACAAAGAGAACAGGCAAGTTGATGGTATTGATGGTCTCCACTGACAGGCAAGCAGTGTTCAGAGGTATTCAGAAGAGAAAATACTTCCTCTTGTGATGTTATAATATGCTTTTAAATTCTGAAATGGAAGGGCTTACTCTAGTGCTAAAGTGGATATTACTAAGATTGTAGCAGTACCTTTCCCTGGTTTTCTTCTGTCTTGTAGATGTACAGGTGATAGGTTTTTGTTTCCTACTTTTCAAACAGCAGAGTTTTGCAGGTTAGTTTGATTGTGGTGTGAGTGGATCGAGGGTCTTCAGTTGGAATACCAGAACTATCTTTTACTGACGGTATTTGTTCTGCTTTGAACAGAAATATGACTGAGAGAGAGATGGAGAGAGCAAGAGACGGCCTGAAATACTTGAGCCTACATTGTTAATCTGAAAAGCTGCTGCAACCACAAATTGCACTGGATGAAGCAGGTTCTGGAGTACCCTGGAGCCTTGAATAAGAGACATAAATAGTCACAGTCCAAAGTGGGATGAGGCTTGTATATAAATATATATATTTATAAATATATCTATCTATATATCTGTTCACATGAAATATCCCTGTTATTCCAGCCTCAAAATTCAGTGCTTGCTTCCATCATAACTATTTTATTAATGGGTTAATGGAGTTTTTGATGGAAATGAAATTATTGAAATTGGTAAGGGGAAGGAAGGGATGCCTCCTATACCTTAGTCATTCAAAAATTAATAGTTTCTTGTGGATGCTATCTTCATTTACTTCCAACAGTCCAAATAATATTAATTAGACTTATTTATTAAGAGATTCGAGCATGTGTGTTTAGCTCTGAAGATTTCCTGGTGCAGTCCAAACAGACTGAAAAAGAAGTGCAATCAATTAAATGATGTAGGGAAGTCAGAAATGAAGACTATTTCAGTAGGATGCAGGCAATGTGTGATCCTAGACATGGATTGCACCTTTAAATCTTTACCATTTCTAGCAAACCAGTTGAAATACCTCCCTGAAGTCACTCTGCAAACAGAGGCAATGCAGAGAATATATTAGACCCAGCATCTCCATGACAGTGCCTGTATTAAAAATGGATGGACAGCTTCCGAAAACCCATTGTTTGCTGTCTCCACAGATAGGATTCAGCTAATGAAACAGCTAATTAGATTTTTGTAATCCTGTCGTCATTGTTTGAGAGTGACACTTTACTTGAATTTCTCATGTGGATCTCTTCAGTCTAGGAAGGAATACTTTTTCTCAGGCCAATTTGGCTCTTGTCACTTTACTGGAATGGCAGTTCCCTCTGTTGGTGTAATGCAATCACTGCTTTCCCAAACAGAACTATGTCACTCAGCATTTAAACAGGAAAGAATAGGAAAATGAGGATACGATTAGTCAAACAGGCCCTGTGTTCAAAATCCATTTCTGAAATCAAATAGTAGAATTGGATTGAGTTCATAATGGAAGAATTACTTAGGTATTATTGCAAGCTGTATTACATATTCATCAACTTGCTGAATGTGCATGGATTTGTCAGGCATTCTGCACTCCCCACTCCTCATTTCCATCCAGTGCAGTGAGGGGATAACCAAGTTAAAAGCTGTCTAAATTAAGGAGTGATTAAGACAAGTTTGGGTGGATGCTGTATGCTAATCTCACAGGCCACATTCTTCTGCAATGTAAGAGGGTGCAACTTTCACTGGTAGCTCTCTGCCTTCAGCAGTGCATCGTGATGAGACTAACATATGAGAGACTGTAGTCCTTCAAGCTTAGCTGAGTTGTGTGTCAGGTTTTTTTTGGTTTTTTTTAAAGCTGTTGGTTGTTTTTTTTTTTAAGCTTCCTTGTTAATAGTATTTCTGGTGGTATTGATTTCTAATGGTAGCTGGGAGCTTCATTCCCTTAGAGACTCTTGTAAAATCCCTGCAATTAAGAGAAACAAAATTGCACTGACCAGAAAAGCTGTATTAATTGGTAACTCAATATAGTTTGACCCAGATCATCTGCATTTCTGCCTGGATGGTCCCCTGCCATCAGTGGGCCTCTGAGTTCTGCCTGCAACAAGCTCACAGAGCAGCTCAAATTATTATACTCTGAAAAGTCTTTGCAATAAGAGTCCGTATATTTATTTTGATAAAGTAACAAAGATGAGTGAATCAGTGTGCAAATTGCTGACCTTCAGAGCAGGCAGAGTTTGTTGAACAACCTTGTGATATCAAATGTTTTCCAGATTTATATGGTATAATAAATACTGTAATGTAACTCAAATATTGGTGTGAATCTATATAGCAAATGACCTGCACGACAGACTGGATTATAGAATTACTTGATAAAGTACCTTGTCCTCTGATATTCTCCTAATATTGATGCCACAAGCCTTTTCCGTGTAATTATATAAGCAATATATGTAAATGCCCTGTATTTCTTTAACACATCCACATACAAAATCTCAGGGACTTAATGAATAGTCTGTCTCATGGCATCTCTGTTGCAGAAGATGCCATCTCCACAATGCTCTTAGACAAAATTCAGCAAAGAATGTTAATGTTAAGTCTTGAGTCAAGTCAGAGTCCCACCAGGATTAAAAAATGGAATCTCCAAAAATGGGATCTCCAAACTGAGTTTCAGTTGTCAGTGAGTCTGTCTTACAGGTTGCTTTTAATGCTACATGTGTTAGATTATTTTGACTTTTTTTCCTTGAATCAGAAGAGTCGGGGTTTTCAGGAACCTGGATCTAATGTTGAAGCAGGGATACTATTGCCTTCAGTTCTTATTTTAAGTGAGAAGGCAACAATATTCTGTGGTCAGATATGGAGCACAGGATCAGAATCCTTAAAAAGAGAGAAGCAAAGAAAATGCTAATTGCAAAGGAGGTTTGGAAAATGTTTCAAATTTTTCACAGCTGATTTTATTTCTGTAAAATTTCATCAAATTTTAGCTCTACTTTTCATGAATTTTCTTTTCCATTGCCTTGTCTGTCCTATGTATATTTAGAACTTAGTTGAATAACTGATTTAGTTTCTTCAGATGCTGTCATCCACATTTTACGTAACTGAGATGTTCTGTTTTCCGAATACATCTGAAATGGACTAAATTATATGTCCCATAACTGCTTTCACAGCATTGTTGAAAGCTGCTGCTCTTTTTCATGGACCTTTAAATGCTTAAACATTATACTTAGAGTATATGTCTGAGATTTTTGTTTCAGATTTTTTAGTTTCTTTTTTTTTTATAAGTTCTTGAGAACCTTTTTGGAAAAAGCTGTGTGAAAATAGAACAGTATTTACTCCTACAAGAAAATTAGCAATTTCTAATCATAATCTTTAAATGTTTGTTTTAAAAAAATATTGTTTTTACATACTGAAAATTTTGTTTCCTTTTTTCTGTTGTTGATATTGAAATACTTTTCTTTCTGAAAATAAGACTGGCTTAAATAGAGAAAGATTAATTTCTTCAGATTACTTAAGATCTACCCTGACCTAAAGCGGCTATTTTTATCATGTATAGGTCCTGTCAATGTTTAAAAGATGCTAAAAAGGGCAATTTCTATACTTTTTTCTGCGAGTTATGGTTCATTTTTTGAAAGATGGATATTTGTCTAGGAAGAATTGGAAGAAAATATATTTTCACATTCTTATTGAGTTGTGAGGTATTAATGAGTTTGATCATTTGAGAAACAAAGTCAGCCCTCCTTGTAACATAATTTTAATTTAAACCCTCTGGGTTATCTAGTTCTTCGGTGTAGCTATTCATCATTAGTGGCAATTGCATGGAAAGGAAGTTGTTTATCTGCTCCTGCTGCTTATTCTCTGCCAGAAAGCATAATCCTTTGTTTGTGGACAGCACAATTAGCAGCTTTGGAGATCATAATTATTTAATACCTGGGGCTTGGAAGAAACCTGGGGGAGAGATACTCTTAAGCTTTGTCTGAAAATACTGAGTTTACTTGGAGTTACTTTTCAAAGTTTCAGTTGTCTGAG
Source organism: Daphoenositta chrysoptera (assembly GCA_013397915.1). Taxonomy (NCBI): domain Eukaryota; kingdom Metazoa; phylum Chordata; class Aves; order Passeriformes; genus Daphoenositta; species Daphoenositta chrysoptera. Next base: position 58,629 of record VZRO01004182.1, on the reverse strand, counting down.
ACATGTCTGTAATACGTTCAGTCCATGTGAGTCTGTGTGTGGATGGGTTACTGGGATATGTGTGTGGAACTGCGATGATCTATTCATAGTACACAAAGCAAAGCACAACAATAACAGAAAGAAACCCAAAATAATGACATGTAGAGCTACAAGCTATACCACAAAAGTAAAGACACAAACAGCATATTATCTTACAATGGTTTTCCCAACTGACTGACAGAAAATAGATTTGATATTCCTGTGTACCTCATCAAAATTACATGAGCTAGCCTGACTGAGAAGCCTGAGTAAGAAAGATTCAAATCCCCAGTTACTTTGAGAGCAAGTAGTGGTAGCTTTTCCTTCCCTCTGGTAACTTATGTTCTTTGTAGGAGGTGTTGATCTGGTATCCTTGCTCACATTTCCAGTGTAACTGTGCGGATATGCAAAAACATGATTTTTCCAACTCATTATCTGACACAAGTTCAAACAAATGTACATGCTTCAAAAGACAGGTACTATATTTTCAAATGTATAACCTATCTAACTTACCTAAAGTGACAGGGATATTAAGCCTCACATGTATCTGTTTCAGTTCAGCCAGGGCACATTCTGGCATTCCTGTTCACACTGGCTGAGGATATGCACTCTAGCAGACAGCAGCTAATGACAATTTTGGCTCTGTAATAAATCATATCTTCTCTTTTAGAAAGTAATGCTAGATTTCAGTTTGTTGATTTATCAATACTTTGTATCCGCATAGACTGTGTGCTCAGGGACTAGAAATTGCTAAGATTAAAAACCAAATAATTTTAAAACAAGAACTTTCTGTCTCAGTTTAATTTTCACATCTTTGATTTTGAAAAATGTATGGTGACATTGGTGCCAGGGATGAAATTTTCTTTCTGTAGGCTCAACCAATCTGTAAAAGAGCAATCTTGATTCTACTTTGATTTCTTCATTTCTTCAGAAAAATAGCCAGCTAAATTGCAGCTTTTTTATCAGTGACAGAAATTTGACAAGAATACAGAACTCACTTTTAAACTTCGAGCTGAGTTAGTGGCTAAGAGAGCAAAAGATTCCTCCACTGAAGCTGAGAATACTTGATTTGTGGTTGCTGAAATGATTAATGTTAAATCTCAAAATACATTTTTCTTAACAAACTCGGTTTAAAGTATATCAACATTAAAAGAACAGTTAAGCATGTCAATTGAAACACATTAACATCCATTTTATTTTGCAGAACCTACAGCTTATTGTAATTTAGTTTTATTTATAACCTATTTAATCTCAAGTAGGAAGGGAAAAGGAAAGTGAGTAGTTTTTACTTTTAAAAGAACCCCAAACATTATTTGACCTGTAAAAGCATTTAGTGGTTGCTGTTGAAACAAGAATCCATTGTATTACCAGCAATACAAAACAAAGAGACACTGTATATTCTAAAAAGTTTTTTCTAAACAAAAGTGATAGTAAGCACTGTTAGGGAAAGAAAATAACAGCTTTGGTGGTATGAACACACTGCATAACTTTCAGAATGTGTAGTTTGATGTTTCTGAATACACTGTTTCATAATGATAAATATTCTGTGCAGACCTGTACCATCTTGGTGTTCTCTGAGTGTTGTTTCACATGCCATTGCCACCAGTTGCTACTCTTGATGTAGTTTCAGTTATTTCTTGGCTGGTCTTCTTTTTTCTTCTTGTATGGCAATCCCCAAATACGAATGCACTAAGCAGCTATTGAGAAAATGACCTGATTTAGACTCCAAGGCTCTAAAAGAAGTACTAGATGGAAACATTTTTTTTGGTAATAAAGCCATCCATCATCCAACTCTGCAAACAGTGGAGCATGTCTGTTTATAGAAAAGTTGTCAGCATGGTGTTGCCTGGAAAGCAGATCTGTTGTGATCCCGTGCTCCTGAAAGCTAGGTCTGGAGAACAGTTTTGCTTACTGACGTTGCCTAGTGTCCTGGAATATCCTTGCGAAAGTATTCCTCGTGATAGGAAAGATGTGTGCTAATGTCTTTACAAACAATTTCATGGGTCAGGCCATGTGTGTTAAGGCCTTTGAAATGAGTCTTAATGTCTCTACCAGCTTCAAGCAGCAGGTTTATTGCAGAGCCCCGACAGCCTGACTCCTGAAACAGACAAATGGACCCTCACAAGCCTGAGTTTCTGAACTTTGGAGTATAATAGTAGGGTCAAGGGGAAATATGTGGTAGGTGGTTTGGGAAGGCTGTACCTTCCTGGTACCTCAGCCAGTGGGGAAAGGAAGAGGGCAGCACGCGGCAGGAGTTTGGGATAAAAGGAGGCTGCGCCCTCCGAAATCTTGAGAGAGAAAGCCCCGCGGGCGTGTGCCCCAGGGGACTGTCTCCCTTTATTTATTCGAATAAAGTTGCAGGACTTCTCTGTCTCCTTTATGGACACTGGCTGTTCATAGCGTGATTTTCCACACTCTTGGAAGGACAAACGTAAAATGGAAGGAGACAAGTCCTAGGATCTCATGCTCTATTTGTTATTTCACAGAAAGATGGGGATGAACGTAATTTAGCCTTCTCCTTTGTTTTCTAACATTTATTTACTATGAAAGAGATTTAATGTATCTGTTTATAACATTTAATAGCTACTGACATGTCCTTCAGCAACCAAGGTCACTTTACACATCAGCTTGGTCTAAGAAAATCTTAGTCCAAAAGTCAGCAGTGTTTCAAAGCAGAAATACTGAAAACCTGATAGCATGTGTGTCATCACTTCTGCTAAAGTGCTTATGGGACTGTTACAGCCATTAATTAAAAAAATTAAATTAGAGAGGAGTCGAGTGCTGAGCAATACCTCTGCTGCGGGTAGCTCGGTTTGCAAGCTGCAGACTGAGCTGCAGACCGACTCCTGGGTGGGAGCCCGAGACGAGAAGCCGTGAATTGCCAACCCTTTGCATAACAAAGGGCACGGCGAGGGTGGTGCCAGCCAAGGGAATGGACACCAGGAGACCCAGCAGAAGCCATGAACTGCCAACCTTCTGGGTAACAAGAGGCAGCAGAGCGCTGGTGCCATCCAGAGGGATGGACTCAGGGGGACACGGCGGGAGCGGAGGGCTCGGGAGAGCGAGCCTTGAGCGCAGGAGGGCTGGGGGGGCACAAGGGCCCGGGGCTCCTGCCCTGGGGCCTCTCCTCTGAGGCACCGGCCGGGCTCTTCTGTGGCCCTGCACTGGGACAAAATGGCTTTGTGGAACCAGACTGTGCTGCGGGAAGACCGGGGGAGAGCCGGTGAGTGAAGCCGGTCCGAGTGCGGGGTGTGCGGGGCCCAGGGGGCCGCCGTGGGGTCACGGGGGCTCCGCAGCTGCCGGGGGCTCCGCAGCTCCCCTCGATCCGAAATGGCGCCCGGAAAGTGCAGCCTTGTAAGGACTGCTCGAGGCCCGGACGCCTGCGAGCTTCTGTGGGATTGGCCTCACCCTTTCCCGGTAAAACGTGTTTCAGAGAAATAGACTTTATATTCTTGTTGTGTATTATGCAGGGGGAAAAGTGTCCAAAACCATAGGGATATTTTCCCCANGTTTAAAGGTGTCTAACTTAAGGTGAGAAAAAAACCCAACTATCTCATGGAATATTGTGACACTCTCTTGATCTTGTTTAACATAAATCCATATATTTTAATTTGAAGCCTTTCCTTACTTATTAAAGGATTTACCGAAAACATCACCTTTCCTTCCCTTGACATTGCTCGGAATATCTCTGAGGAACACCAGGCTGTTTACTAAACACCTTTCAAAGACAAATGGTTGAATAACTGGTTTTCTTTTCCTTCTGGAAACGGACTTTACTAGGGAAAAGGAGGTTTTAAATTTCAATTTTGCTTTACATCTCAGCAAATGAAGCTTTACATAGATACAATTTTTAATAACCTGAGCCCTCAGTATTGACCAACATTTCACAACACAGTTTCAAACTTCAGCAGAACAATGTAGCCTGTTTGAAAGCAACCTTTCAGTGAAGCTGTGAAACTGGGTACTGCATATAAAAATTGTGATTTACACTTGGAATCGCTGTTGGTAGAGCAGATGATGGTGTTTGTTGAGTAACTAAAGGCACCCAATGCAATGCAGACATTGAACAAAGGCAGGAAAAGCACAGTGCAATAGTCCATTGGAAAAGTTGTGTCTTACCATGGTGCAGGCAGCACCTTTTGCTGCTCCTGTGCAGTGAAAATTAATGTTGTAGGGAACTGAAATGGTTTACGAAACAGTTGTGTTCAGACTGTGGAACAAGGCTGTTCTTCTTTTCTGACTTACACTACAGAAGAATAATTTTCATTTTGCTACTCTTTATGCCGATACAACCCACTGTTAATGTGGCGTGTCTTACACAGATATGGTGTCTGTCTTAGACTGTCAGTTCCTTATATGATGACCTTATATGACGAATGACTCCTATCAAGGGTTTTTCACTAATTGTTATTTTGGACAATTAGCCTAATATAAATGCCTCTTGTCTGTCAAATGGATATGAAAGTCATAAATATATATATATCAAAAATAATATTCCAACTTAAAAAAACTACTATTAAGTTGCTTACTATTAAATATCATCATAAAATAATAAAAATCAGTGCCTAAGATGGGACAGAGAAATCTTGAAATAGCCTCAATCTCAAGTATAAACTTTCTTTCTTTCACACCGAGTGAACAATGCCCTCTGCTGATTGTGGGGAGGAAAAAAGCTAAAATTCTGGAAAAACATAACAGAGACAAAACTGTAAAGTAAGATAAACTAGATTAATTCTTCTGGTGCTTATTGACATACCTGAGGCTCTGTCTATGATTAGTTTGCTTACTGCAGATTATATATGTGTATATAATGTGATGAAATATGTTTGAGGAGATACTAGCAGAGTCTTCATGCATACCTGTATTTGTGTAAATTAAGCCCTTGAATAATCTCAAAAATGCTGATGTCAATGCATTTTTCAGACTAGGTGGCTGGTAGGCTGTTTGCATGTATCCTTTGGTATGATTCTAAAACTGAATGACCTTTGGTGAGAGTGGAAATTCCGTTGAAATCTACAGGTGAAACAAAGAGAACAGGAATTTCCTCTGTATTGCTCAGTACCTCCCAAGGAGTTTGTGCTTGCCTGAAGTGCTTGCATAAAGAAAAGGAAAGATTTGGAAAGAGCAGCCTGAATGGGAGTTTCTGATGTGGGTGTCTCTGGGGAGTATTGCCTGATGACAGTGAAAATACCAAATATTTTCTTCTAATCACTTCAGTATTGTTTAGACCCATCACAGCATAAATCACTGCAGTAATTTGTAATGCTGATTAATGTGTGTGTTCCTTGATTCACCCAACTTGGGGCTTTCCTGATACATAATTCTTCAGCTATTTACTTCCCAGCACTTTCTCTGCCAGTGGGGGGACTGGCAACATTCCTGAACTTGTAACTGCAGTCTTGCAGACTGGAATTCAGAGATGGTAAATGTGAGTTTATCCTTATTATCCTTCAGAATTCTGGAGGATAAAAATTATTTTGTCTTCTAAGCAACAGATTTTCTAAAAATCTGTAAAAATACAGTCAATGTCTGTTTGCAAAGGTCTTTTTGTTTTTACTACTCTCACCCTCCTGCTGAACTGTTATCATGGAAGCCTTTTGAGTCAGGTATTGAGTCAGGACATCCAGTGATGCTCTGATAACTACTGTATTTTGGTTCTTGCTTGGTAAAGATCTGAAAATTATCCTTTTTCTGAAGATGCAAATGTCCGGAGTGGCAACTAGAATGAATGAGGAATGGGGAGGAAAAAAACGTTAATGTGTTTTAGTCTCATATTTCAAACAAAAACACTCTAGTAAATATTTCCTGTACTGAAATCTACATTTATATTCTTACTGTGTTTCAATTTTAATAGTAAGGCATAAAACTAAATGAATATTTTATGGATATTTGCATCAAACAAGTGTTGTGCTTAGGCTGAATATGGTTTGTATATTTGTAACAAATGTTTTATACTGTGGATATTTTAAAGACTGGACTACATCATGAATCCCATTTCATTCCAAATTGGTGTATACTGCTAGTGGAAAGGATGTGGGAAAGTGGATGGAAGAGATGTGGGGGGGATTGCCTTGGTGTGAAACTGGCACAGCAAGTCCTTCACTTCTGGCTCCTGCTGCGTTTTCCTACAGCAGATGTGGGAGAACTGTCTGGAGCACTTGCAGAAGGAATTGTTTGCTTCCAGCTTGTGTCAAACTTGGGACATCCCATGTAGACTGACAAACTCATTAAATAATTACTGCAGTTTCATTAAGGGGTTAAATCTTTCATCTGAAGTGCCCCACATTATTCGACCCTTATACCTACTGATTATAGGCAGAAGGTAAATATTTAAACACCGATGCCCTGACTGTTATCTCTGTATTACAAACCAGCACACCACATCTAGCAAGGAGGACTAATGCACTGAAGTGCAGGGAGTTTTTTAGAGGCCAAATACGTTAACTTAAAGCCATAATATTTATTGGTGCTAATGGCTTTCGGTGAGTGTTGTATTTACTGAACAGACAGAATATCTGCCTATGTAATTTGCTGTTGCCTAGCCATGATTTTTCTGTTCATCTCTTTTTGGACTTCTTTAATTGTGGAAAACTTTCAATCTGCCTGTGAGAGAATTAGTCAATATTAGAGCTCTGTGTAGGCTGCATATTAATACTTAATTGCATTTTCAAAATTTTAAGAAGCATAGAGTAATTTGATATGCTGCCTGGGGAACCAAAGCCCAGTTCTTCATTCAGTTTTTGGTTTCTCTTTATAAAAGAAAGCATATATTTTTGTGAAGGAATAATTAAGTTTTTTTAACAAAGTGCTTGTGAATATCCTATTTTAAGAGATTTTTAAGCAAAAAATGAAACTAATTTTTAAAAGAAATAGGCACCACTGCTTAAAACCTAACCTATCGTATGCCTTGTCCAGGGGATTTAGCAATAAATTATGGACAAGTGAATCTTATTTTCATTTCACATATTATTTTTTCCAGCCACTAGTGTATGATTACCAGATATATCAAAAAGACTTATTGTATATATATAATGACACAAAAAGATGGAGAGTTGAGAGTTGAAAAAAAGGTATACTAAATATTAGCACTGTGTTTTGCTAGGTGTTACGAGAAGAAACACATCTGACGATAGTTAGTGTTCTAAAAAAAATGATAAAAGTAGAAAGAAGGAGATATTAATAAAGTTATGAGAGTAGGATTGTTTAAAATTAGTCTATGCTGCAACATGTACCAAGGGTATTATTAATGACTGTATACTGTAGTATGCCAATACAATTTGTACTAAAATATTATGGTAGTGAAGATGCTTTAAGTATCTTGAAATTCAATACCTGAATTTATTGCCAGGAGTAAATTGTAATTTAAAGGATCTAGACTGATACTGGGGTCTCCATAAATGCAAAATAGAACTTCTTTTCAGATACACCTGCCCATTTTGTTATTCACATACTCTCTTTGTGATGCCTGAAAGGCCACCTAGAAAACAAACTAGACAAGTATAAGGGAATAAAGGCAGGTATTTATTTGAAGGGCCTTCAAAGGTACACCCTGGGCAGGCCAAAGGCGACACCCAGAAAGGACCCTGGGTCACAGGTTCTTCACACTTTTACAGGTTTGGTTCATTTGCATATCAGGGTTAATTCTCCAATTAAAGCTTCAGTTAATGATGTAATTTCCCCAAGCTCATCCCCCTTCTAAGATGTCGGTTTACACATTTTCGGGCCCAGGACAGCCTGGGTGTCCTTGGAGAGCAGGCCCAGAGAGGCTTTGTTATGTTTAGAGAACAGAAGTTAGCAGGCCACAAGAGACTTCAGAGCTCTGCGCTAGGCAATGCAAGATTTGAAAAATATAAAAGTTAAAACCTAAGGCATCATTTGAGATGCACATTCAGTTTCACAGAATCTTAGACTGGCTGTACCACCAGGGTCCCCCTGAAAGGAGAGCAGTGGGCAGTAGCCAGTGGAGTTTACAGGGTCTGGTAATCGCTCTGTGATGTGTCTGATTTGAGCTCCCAGTAAGCAGCACACCTCTCTAGAGAGAGTGTCAGGTCAGTGCAGGGGTGCCCCTGCAGCTCTCAGAGCAGAGGTGCCTACTGCTGTCACCTGTGGCTGTCACCTGCTGCTGTCACCTGCTGCCTTTGCTCGCTTGTGCTGTTTTCACACGGGGAGCCTCACGCAGCTCCAGCATCTCTCCCTGTGCTCTCGTTGTGTGTTCGCTTTCCTTCTTAAAATGTAAGACCGTGTTTATTGTAGTAGACATGGAGAAGAGAAAAAGTTTCTTAGTGTAGAGGATTATTAAAGCCCTGAAGATCTTTCAAGGTGAAGTTCAATTTTAATACCATGACCAAAACCTGTCACTCTAACTTGATTACCTTTCCTCTACCTGAGTGGAGGACAGAGGTTGCTGCTATACCAGTTCTTCAAATGATTTCTTCTTTGCTAGAAATTTTTGCTAGTGTGTAAATCATCAAAAGACTAAAAGAAGGAAGGAAGGAAGGAGACAGGGGGAGAAAATCACTGGAGAGAAGCCAAAGAAACCTATTGCCAGTATTGCCAATCCGTTTGAGAATCTCTAGTTACTGTGCTTCTTTTCTGCATATGAATGATTACATCTTTCTAACTATTCGCATAGCATTTTAAACTGTTATTCAAACCACAATTCTTAGAGAGAAACAGTTCAAATGAGAAATAGCGTAATATCCCAGCAAATCCATGTGGTTATCAGGGTATAAATACATAGCACAAGAGAATTACCACTTGAAATCTTTGAGACCATGTCAGACAGCTCTTTCAACCTCCCTTTTATACTGCAACTACTTGCATTCATGCTCACCTTATAAAAATTCCCCTTTCCCATAGCACATGACTCAGCACTCCAAGTTGGTTCAAAGGTTTTTCTATTATTAAAAAAAAAAAATCTAAAAAATAATCCCAGACTTATAACACTGATATTTTGCATCATTATTTTCCTCACTTCCACAGTTTACCCAGTACAAGGTTTGTGATGTTTTTGCAGCATGTTGTTAAAAGCCGTGGAGGAATTTGGCACTTACGGTATTAGCTGTTTTGGATGTATTTTGCACACATCTTTTGGTTCTCCCTAGTCCTGTTTAAAATTGTAGAATGTTGTATTAAACTACTTCATCACGTTCAGACATCAATTTGTTCATTTGAAAATGTATTCTTATATATTTGTGCTTTCCTTCCATGGTACAATGAATCAATGGATTTTTTTTCTGGGATCAGCAGTTTCAGAAGAGTTATAATGAACAAACCTAGAAAGAAGAATTTGTGCATTGCTGTGGCTTAGTCATCAAAGGCCTAGTGTGACAAAAAGAAAGGACATTTCCTAACTGAAAACACATAATAAATGTAATTCATTAGAGTTGTGGAGAGACTAACAATTTATCTTATATTGGACCACTGAGCATTTATAAATGAATGCATTTATCATTGGTGCATTGTTTTGGTGTTGGGATCCAAATGACTGCTTGAAATAATAATGCCTTACAGAGGTTTGGTTCAAATTCAGAACATGCTTATTTCTTATGCAATTGCACACATGGAGACCTCCACAGGAGTTTAGGTGTTCTGAGGACAGTAAAATCCTCAAGAAAAACCTTTTAAAGTATCAATCTATGACAGATACACCTAAATCAACTTACAGCAATAATGACTCAAAGCCAAGAGCCCAATAAAAGTGCAAGTCAGTCTGAAAATATGAAATACATATGTACATATCTGCAAAAACAGAGGAGATAGTGTTGTGGAGCAGAAGTACAGAGGAGATATGTCTTTTTTTCTAAGGGACATCACAGAAGATCTGGCAGTTTAGGTAAGCTTTTCACAGATTGCAGTGACTCCACAGGGCATTGAACTGCTGATAGCCATTATTTACCCTACAGAGCTTATTTGCTACATTTTCAGAAGTTCTCTATACCTAAAGTTTTACTTTCCATCCCTACCCCTACAGAAATAATATCAACGTTATTGTTCTGTTCATAAAAATATATGAATGTGAACTTGTGAAAAAATCTGCTCACATGAGCAATTGTAAAGCATTTTAGCATGCACTGATAAGTACATCAGTGTATTTTGTGGTGTCAGACTTGCAAGCACCTTCTGCCTGTTCATGGCAATGTCACATTTTGAAAAATACTTTTGTCATAAACAGCCTTCCATATTTGAGAGCAATTTGATGAAATTTTTTATCACTAACAGTAGTTTATCCGAGATACAGATTCTGATATTTTGATTCCAGTACTTTCTGTGTATTACCGAAAGGTCTAATAGTTGCAATTGTCAGAAGGACTATGTATCTATATGCTTACATACTGTCATTTCTACTATTCCTGATAGTTTTGCAACAGTGCACTCTTCTAAAAATTGTCAGTGACAAAACCAGAAGTAATGGCCAAAGCTTTCATCTGTTGCTCAAAAAAAGGCATAAGTATTAGAAATTTTAAGTAGATGGATCCTAATGGTCTGCCTCCCCTTATTTTAAGTTACAGGAAGTCTTCTTTCTGGCATAATAATGCACAAGAATGTTATGAATAGCTTTTAAATTTATTTACAGTTCTGCAAGGTAAAAGTTCTTTGGTTTTAATTCTGTGTGAAATACACTTCTCTGAAATACACAAAAAATTAAAATATTTTTTAAAAATCAGATTAAATGGCCTATTTTTGATCGGTAAATAAATTTAGCTTACAATATACAAAAATGGTACTCATGACTGATGCACTGTGTGTCCACATTCTCTTTGGCAAAATTTATCCAGCAACTTATATCTAGTGCAGTGAACACATTTTTGGGGTTATATCACTATTCTTTCCTGAAAAACTGCATATAGACTATGTTATAATAGATAGTCCTTGTCTAGAAGAAAACAGCTGGTGTCAGTTTCATGCTTTCTTTTGGTATTTATAATGAATTCTTTGATACCTACTTTTACATTTTTGGGGACACTTAGCTGTCCTTACACATTCTTCCAATTCCTGAAAAGTTGAAAGCACTTAAAACTTTATAACAGTCTGTGGCAACCATATTACTTTGTATAAATCTAAAGATTTCCAGCTTTCCTTTGTAAAAACAGTAGTTCTGTGACAGCTTCTTGCAGAAGCATTATTTTTTTTGATGCATTCCAATTTCTCTGAACATGACTTCCCACTGTCTTTTATACTCACAAGGAAAAGTATTGCTGATTTCAAGTCCTATTTCAAGTCCACCTTCCATTCAGAAAGATTAGAAGTAGTATTGCTCATTTTGTGGGTCATGAAGTGCATGTGAGATAATACAGGCTCTTTTTAAAGACGTACAATCTTCTTACATGTTTGATTTACTTGGGGTCTCTCTGAGAGATGCTCCTTCTTGACACAAGACAGCTCAAATGTTTTGTTATTTTTCATTGTAAGCATTCTCAGTCATTCCTACTCATACTAAACTAATATTTCATACCCAGTCAACTTAGGAAATAAGAAGAAATAGGAAAACTTAGTTTTCTAAGTTACTCCCGTCTGTGGTTTTTCTGTAGATTGTCATTTGGCCTTTTTAATCACTTCTTGGCTCCATGAATTTGACACTTACGCTTCACTTGTGCAACAAAAGAATTGTATGTACTCTAACATTTAAGGACACCCACCCCTCCTCAACCCCCCCAAAATACCCCAAACTATATTTGGAACCCTGCACAGAAATAAGTAATAGCAGTTACTCAAAGTAAATTAGTGATTTTTATTTCCCTGACCGTTTGCCAGTTGATTACCAACATGGTGGAACCTCAAGGTGTGTTAGTATCACTATCCAATATAAACTTCAATATAAAATAGAAGTCTTTTCTCAGCTGTTAACTATGAACTCAACAGTGTTAAGTATCATTATTAAAAACGCTGCTGCATGAAGATATTAAGTGTAATATTCCATTTCAGTGGACTGGGAAATTGCATTAATCTGCCTCATAGTTAGAGAACCTCCATGTGTATGTATCCTCTGTTGAGAACTCATCATACCTTCCCTCATTTGCTTAATACACAAGGCTAGGATCTTATTATAATTTTTATCTAGAGTGCCAGGTTTCTAGCTTTAATTCTGGATGTTTCATATTCAAATATAGGCTGGAATAGCACCTGTTACATTAAGAAAAGATTTAATCCAGTGTACCATCAGTTATGGATTCCTTATACTTGAACAAGCTTCTCTTTTATCAGTATACACAAAAAGCTCACAAAATTTCCTCTTGAATCAGAGTTGACTGAAACAAATCTACAATTCTAGCCTACTATTGTGATGTTTTGAAACAATCCTATGAAAATACAGTAATTATTTTTTCTATGCTTATGAGAACATTTGCTACCCTAATGAGGTGCCCTTTGTACGACACATCAGTTTCTGTGCCTGATATTGCATATCTGACCTTCTAAGAGCTACCAGCAAGTATATGGCTATTATGAAGTAAAATAAGTTAGACATAAGCAGTAGCTCCTATTATTTGCAGACCAATGGACTGAAATAAAATTAAATCAATGTCTGAACAAGGCGATAGAAGAGGACAACAAATTCATAATGAAACTTATTTAATTAGTGCATTTCACTAGTGGAACATTGTCAGTCACTTCAGCAATTCCACTTAGTAGGAAACTGAAATGGAATATTTACCATGGCAGAACCTGATATGAGGGACTGGATGTTTGCAAACTAAGGAGTGGTAAATCTAAAAAGCAGAAAAGCAAAACAATGAGAGGATCCACAACTGCTTTATAATCATCAAATTTAGTTAGTAATAACAAACAGCAATGCTATCATCTGACAATGCCTTGCCCTTTCATATGAGTCTAAATTTCAAGAGCACAAAGTGTCAAGAAAAGTAGTGTTATACCTGTTCACACATAAGAAGTTCTTCTAATACTACTCATTTGTTGGTGGAAGGGAATTTGCAATCCTTCTAAGTTTTAACTAAGTTTTTTACAAAACCAAGTGAAAAAAAAAGCTGCAACTAAAAAAGCCCAAAGGTAAAGAGGCCTCTATAAAATTTGTTCCACTTTGCAGAGGCAATTGGAACAGGTTGTTGAATACAGTGTAATAAGCACTTTGGGCAAGAAGCAAATGTTGAACATGACTTTAGTGTAACCTTCAAGTCTCAGCTGACTTGCACAGTAGCCATAGTAAGAAAATATTTTAGTTGCAGTTATTTTTCCCAACCCAGAAGGATATCCCCTCAGTTGGGGCTTTAATGGAAAATCTTAACAGAAATGTGGGTATAACCAGAAACTTACTACCTTTATTTGAAACATACCTCTGTTTCAAGGATTTGACCCACAGTCCATACGTGTTTTGACTAAAACAGTTATAAATGGACTCTGAATGCTTTACCCTCCAGACTAATTTTATGTTCTTGCAGACTTGAATAACTGCATCTGTAAAGTTTCAGGAAAACTTTGAAATGGATGTGCTTTCTTGTCAGTATGTTACATAATTACTAGTGATGTTAATTGTAGGTCATAGTATCTTAGAATCACTAAGGTTGAAAAAGACCATTAAAATCGTTGAGTCCAATCGTTAAACGAAACCACTACCAAGTTCATCACTAAACCCTGTCCCTAGATACCATGCCTACACAACCTTTAAATACCTCCAAGGATGGTGACTCAACCACTTCCCTGGGCAGCCTGTTCCAATGTTTTGATCACCCTGTCAATGAAGAAATTTTTCCTAATATCCAGTCTATCTTCTCTATCTAATGCCATCCATAAAAGTACATCTCAGAATAAATTTGGAGGAAAAGCTACCTGTGAAGGGTCTGTGGATGGCTAAGTCACAAGAATCACACCTATATCTGTCCCATTTCCAAGTCTATAAACACTTCACCTGAAGATCTGGTACCCTTATGCAAGTAGCTCCTGGGACCCATAAAATCCTTTTAGAGGAATGGTTTAAATTGATTGTTAAATACTAAATGTCTACCTTTAGTATGGAGTTACAAGTGCCTCAGGGCTTTGAAAGAATTAAAATTGGTTCTTTCTGAATACTCGCCTTACTTACCAGGATTTTAGATAGTTTGTCATCTACCCTGCTGATGGCTCAGTGGATGGCCTTAGGGTATGATAAAGTCAGTTAGTGTTAAGATGCAATGAAATTCCACCAATTATTTGTGAAAATCACTCACCGAGTCCCTGCAGTAGCTGGTGATTGTTTGGCATTTTGAAAGTGTTAAGTAAACTATAACACATTAAATCACAAGTGCATAACACATCTCTTTCTCATTACAAGACCATATTTAATCTGACTTTCTATCACATATATTTAGGAATTCTTTGGACTGCATCAGGAGGATAACAGTAAAATAATTAACATGTTGTAGAACTGTTCTTTCTGAGTGAAATAATGTTTTTTGCTTCTGAAATAAAGTGTTAAAGCTAAATATGAAGTGCCTGGCACAGGCACAACAACACAGAGAGTTTCTCTACAAAGTGACTATGTGTCAATGACTTTTCCACAGGATTCTGGCACAGAGAGCTGTCTTTCTCTCTTCTGGGTTAATTCTGGCCAATCTCAGCATAGTAGCACAATGTGTGGGCTTTGCAACCAATATGTAGATTCACTACAGGTGAGAGAAGTGCTTTGCCCTTCTACCTTTCCCTACTGTCTGACAGAATAAAGGCAAAAGAAAAGCTTGTGGAGATAATATCAATATTCACTCGCAAGGAGAGATTCTGTGAAAAATAATCAGAAACAGTGTAAACTAGCATTAAACCTTTATGTGACTTATGCATGGAAGATGATAGTTCTCTTGAATACTTCTGTGAAAAAAAATAGAGTTGCAAGTTTCTCTCTAAAGTGTCTTTATTAATACAAGTTCAGAATTGCTGAGGCAAAGTTAAACTATTTCATGTTAGCTGTAAAAGTGGTAAGAGATATGAAGAAATGTAATTAAAGGTGAAGTTATAAATAGGCGAGCAGTAGAGGATGTTTAGTTGATAGATGCACCACATTTTAGGATGCATACTTGAATAAGGGTATTTTCAATGCAACATAAGGACTAATAGGTAGGAAAGGAAGAATTGAAATAAAAGGAAATGTTCTGTTAACTAGGATATCAGTTTATATGATATGTCTTGGGAAATGGTGAATTTAGCATTTGGTACATTTAAAATAACTTGGTAAAGAAAAAATATAGAATAACAGAAATTCTGGCATTTTGCATAAGCTAATTGCCTTTCTCATCTTTTGAGTATTTAGCTTGGACCATCTCTAAGCTCTGTCAGCAGAAGCAACACTGTCAAAGAAATACTCCGTCCTTGGATTTGTGATTTTAAATTGTAAATGATCAAATTATAGTTGAGTTTTTCTACAGCTTTTCGATATAGCAGCTGGGCCTGCTTCTGTGTTGCCTTTTAGACTGCTCACTGTGGATAGAAAATAGTGCAAGGTGTGAGTATGTGGCTTAGCCATGCAAGGCAAGCCACTGTCTGAGTGCTGGGGCACTCATCTGTCACTAGTTAGGTGCAAACCATGGTGTCTTCTCAGCAAGCAACTTTCTACTTAGAGTCAGGAGGCATGACAAATTTAAAGCGTATTTCCCAGCAAAGATATGATGGATTGGAAGATTATTATACTCTGAGTACTTCCTAGAGACATGGATTTTACTAGAAGCAAATAGCTATGTAGCAATTATCTGCTGTCACTATTGGCTACAGTCTTGACAGCTCTCCCACACTAAGCAAAGTCAAAATAAAATAATTAATTAGTATCAAGGTTTTTCCTCAAAGTTTCCAATGAAAAATAGTATCAATGCAGAATGAACATTTTTGTGTTATGACAGTTGGATCTTGGCTTGTGCTGGAAGGGATGTTCCTTGGATGAAACATCAGGTCCTGTATACATAAAATTTTGTGTACCTAGAACCCTGCAGGGCTACTTGGAACAACAGCACTTGTAAGGGGAGCTGGAATATTTTATATGTGCAATTTTCTTAAATGGGTGCTGCATGTGAGCTTGATATTGTCTGGTCACATGAAAGGAAACTTGGTTAACCACCAGAGAGGTCTCAGAGGACTTATCACAAAGGACAGAGTTGGTACTTCTAGCACATTCCTAACTGGTCTAAATTCAGTGGAAGCAATTCTAATTGCATACAAAACTCTGATAACGATCCTGTGTGATATAGCTGGTTTGTTTTATGTTTCACTTATTGTTTATGTTTAGGAAGATTTTTTTGGATTTTGGTTTTTCTTAATCCATGTCTTTACAAATACCAAAACCGTGTTTGTTTTCAAAGACACATGCCTGATGTGTTTGCTTTTCCAGAATGTCCTTGGATTCTGGCAACCCCAAAGGTGAGCAGACAGAAAATCAGGCAGTTTGTTGTTTGCAGCCTTTCTGCATTTACTCAGTAATTCATCAAAACCAATCTGCTTTTGCAAAATGCTTCTGTTTGGCAAATGAGTGTTTTGTGACAAAGTCTCAGTTTAATCAAAAAAATCCTGTTTAGTTCTTTTCATTATATGGTAGGAGAGAGACAAATCAGATGCATTTCAGTCTACTAATCACAGAGCGTGACTGAATGACTTTCAATTGCATCTCTGTCCTGTTATTGCTGTGATTGATACCAAAATGAGAGCTATGAAACCTGCAGCCTGCATTGGAACTTTTTATATTGGCAGCTGTCAAGCATGCATTTTCAAAATTAGCACTATGTATTTAACACGTGGAACACTGTCCTCTGAGATAATGTTGCTTGAGTGTGCTTTGAAGGCATCGTTTGCAGGTCACTAAAATTTCAGATGATTCCTCATTGTGATTGAGAACATCTGAAGTATACATGAAAAATAATATATTTGTAAAGGGGATTAAGGCTCTGGTTGGGACAGTATTTAAATATGATCTTAACTTGGAAGGACTCAGGTATGGGACTGCAGATGGATAAAGGTATATAAATCTTTTCTTGAATTATTGGCTGAACACTGAGTACTTAATGTTCAATCAGCAAAGAAAACATCTAAATAGTGCATTGAGCCTAACAAATAGGACAGTTTGGGATATACATTTGTCCAGCTCCTGGTAAGACACTTGATAAAGCTTTGCACAATCACATCTCTGAACAACTTTCAGGGAACAGTGAAGAAGAAACAATAAATGAAAATTCCCTAGTGTTACTATATTTAAAGAAAGTGAGAAAAGTAGTATATAGAGGAATAGTTCTGTGAAACTTGATAAATTATTGCAAGTCAGGATGTCTGACTAACACATCTTTTCCTTCAATCTAAAGCCTACTTTTTGGTTTTATGGACTACAAAACAGTAAAAAGAGTTTTTCCTCTTAGTCTCTGTTGCTGATTTCTTGGTGTTTCCAATAATAAGTTGAATTTGTGACATTTATTTCCTCATCCTTGGCTTATTTGTGGATGAAGCTTGAAAAAAAAAGAAAGACAAAGAGAAGGGGGGAGAGAAATACAAGTTTGGCTTATTATCTTTCTTTGCTTAGATCTAGAACCTAGATTTATTTCAGCTCTTGTCTGAAGCATAAAAAATAGAGAAACAGAAGATGTTTTTAGCTAAACAGTCCTCATCCTCTCTACTGAACAGTTTGACTTCCATCTATAATTTCTATTTTATAGTAAAACAAACAGAGGTTGTGGTAGAAGGTAAAAAAAGGTATTTTCTTTCACTTATTTTGGTTTTATTTCTGGGCTTCTATTCATTCCCATCTTCGAATTTTAACCCAGAAAGGTGAAAAAGTAAGTTTTAGGGCTTGAGTATACTAATAAAACATATAATGTGGGTCGATAGGGTTAGTCACCTAATATGCCTCTATCATCATAGAATATTCTGAGCTGGAAGGGACTCATGAGGATCATCAAGTCCAACTCCTGTCCGTGCACAGGATACCCCAATAATCCCACCCTGTGCCTGAGAGCACTTTCCAAACACTCCTTGAACTCTGTCAGGCTGTGCTGTGACCACTTCCCTGGGGAGCTGTTCCAGTGCCCAAACACCCTCTGGGGGAAGAACATTTTCCTGATATGAAGCCTAAACCTCCCCTGACCCAGCTTCAGGCCATTCCCTCGGGTCCTGTCACCACAGAGATCGGTGCTGTTCCTGCTCTTCCCCTCTTGAGGAAGTTGTAACTGCAGTGAGGTCTCCCCTCAGTCTCCTCTTCTCCAGGCTGGACAGACCAAGGGACCTCAGCCTCTCCTCATACAGATTTCTCGCCAGGCCCTTCACCATCCTCATGGTCCTTCTTCTGACAGGTATGTTGGTATGATAGATGAGAATTCAACTATAAACACAGTGTTCAGCCATTAAATTAAGAGACTGTTTACTATTTTTCTTGAGTTCCTCCTTTGAGGCATATGTAAACTTAATTTGTCCATGGTCTTCAGTAGAAGAAACTTACATGCTTAAAATAACTAAAAAGAAAGAAAATAGTATGGTGAATTACAAAGCTCATACATTTATGCTAAAAAATGCAGTTCTCTGGCTGATCTGGGAATCCAAAAGGAAAAACGAATTTATTTTAAATCCCATGAACGGGAAAGTTCATTAAACTTCAAGCTTCTTGGGAAACAGTTTAGTATTGATTGTGTATAAGACCAGAGGGCTAAGAACTGGAAGGCTTGGCAACTGTTTTGAATTCTCATACAAATTTGCCCTGTGACCCTGGAAAAATAAATTAATTTACATTCTATAGCTCAAATCAAGTCACTTTTTAAAAGTCAGTCACTTAAATGAAAAGAAAAATAATTTAATTTCTTGATCTTTTGAGTTTAAGTACATCTGGCTAATGCGGATGAGAATTGCTACTGCTGGCTTTTCTCTGTGAAAATAAATTCTATTTATCACAAGCTTAAATATGGATGGAGATATCAGTATAATGCCTCAGATTTCAAACCATGGAAAGCGTGCCATTGCTAGCTAACTGCTTTTTATTTAAGACTGAATACCTGGATTTTTAAAAAACCTTGATATTAATCAGTTTCCTGAGACAGAATGTTAGTAAAGGTTTTCTGACATTTTCAGAAATAACTACAGCTGGCTTAACTAAATTTTGCTGAGACTAGATGCAACCTTTCTAAAATTTTGCAACCATGTTATGGGTTGGAACTAGATGGTCATTAAGATCCCTTCCAACCCAAGCCATTCTCTGATTTTAGCTGTCACAAGAGATTTCTGGAGCAGGTTTTGTCTTAAATGGGGCTTTGGGGGTTTTTGTTTGTTTGTTTGTTTATTAGTTTATTACTGACTCCTGGGCACCATAAAACAACTGACTGATTCCCCTAGTGAAATAATTTTTAATAAATGATAAGTGTGTTCCTGGGAGATCACATGGGAGGTGATATATTTCATGCATTTTACTGATATATCTAGACTCCTGTGAGCCCTAGCGTATAGTATTGTGTAAGATCCTACAGGACACAGATGATAAAAACTTTCGAGAAAGGTATTCTTGCTCTTCTTGGCTTGCCCTTTTCACTTTTTTATCCAATTTTGTGGTAGGTATCATCTCTACAAATCGAAGAGGGCTTTCACTCTGTTCTGTTTTAAAATCTCCTCTAACAGTTAACGGGTAAAATCTACTGATATTGTAATACAGAAACTTTGTTTTATTGAAGGACTTTATTCTGGAATGTCAAAACAAGGAATAAGGACCAGATCTTACAAAGTGATGGAAACCTAACTTTTGTCTCAAAGTGGCATCCAATGTCTTCTCTGCTTATATCACCCAGGAAACAGAAGTAACCTTAGCTACACAGGAAATTTTGTCCTGTTTCTTAAGGAGAATGTTGACAAATGTACTCCAGATAAAACCTGAAACAGCTAATCCATGAAACACACATCCAGGAATACTGTAGTGATTTCTGTATAGGATTGCTTATTATCCACTACTGACCAACACAGTTCTTAGTATATAGCTGTACATCGAGTGTAGAGCGATTTTGCAATATATAGCACAAAAATATCTTCTGCTTTTAAACAGCTGAGAAGTGAATCATAAAAACATCTATAGATGATTTCTTTCATCCTTAGTCACATTCTTCTCAAAGGCAAGGTGCTGTTTATGAGATAAGGATTTCAGGGAGTGGGGAGTGTTGAAAGAGCAAAGATGTGTGGTTTTGGCATGGGTTTAAATACGGAAGCATGAAAGCAGGTACCTCTGCTATTTATTGATCAATAACAATAAACTAAGAAGTGTTTAAACAACAGATTACCTAGTCCCACTGATGCTATTGCAAACTTTCTCCACCGATTTTAATGGAGCTGAGATTTCACCTGAAATGCTCAGCTTTCAAATCTTAAGATATTCTCATATTAAGTCAGTCTTCAAAAGAAATGTCTCTGGTTCTTTTGTTGCACCTATCAGTCTCTTGGTACTCTTGTAACAAGTATGGCTAACCCCTCAATGTAAAAGCTCTTTAGCATTCATAATTCTTTTAAACCTGTGCATTGTGGAGTACATTTGGAAATGATGCCATGATAGCATGTACATGGTATCAATAAGCACTCGTTAGCCCCCAAGACAGCTCCCAAGACATAAACTATTAGGGCTGAAGAAACTGCAATTTTCATCCGAACTTTCCAGCTGAGGAGTTTCTTCTGTGAATTTGGAAGAATGCTATTGAGAGTCAATATATTTGGAACTGAGCAGTGGTAAACTCAGGTTATTCTTGTGTTCTGTCTTTAATAAAGCCTACTTTTTCTTCAAATTGTATGTGGAATTGGAGTTTTGGGAGCTCCAGGTAATCACTATTTTCTGTGAGAAAATTGCTAACTGCTACTCCAGGCTATGTTTTATTAATTTGCTTTCATCTGACTGTAAAACAAGCATTTAATTTATTTCAGAAATCTTAGTTAGTTCTTCTGTTTTAATTCTCCAGGCAATATGATCAGTACAATATTGTATGTAATGTTCAGTAGCATTCTTGAGGTAGCTGCTAAAACATCTTCTATGTATCCTCTGTAAAATTGCTCTACATTTTGCTGCATATTCACTTTCAGAGTTTGTTGTGTATCTACTTCATTCATTTGAACACTGGGGTATTGTTTCAGACTGTTTGACCACAGCTCAATCAAAAGTCATAAGTTTCCCATCATCTTTATTGGAAATAGTATAATTTATGTAAGTATCCACCATAGCATATTCAGCTATAGCATTTTCATTTATTTCCTTCAACCCTGGATTTACAAATCTTGCTGTTCTCAGGATCATCCATATGCCTTCGGTCTGTGCCAGTTTCATCAGCTCTGAGTGGAAATGGCATGACTTGAGATTACAGGTTGCTCTCCAATATTCCCTTTCTGTGTTTGTCCAGTAATTTCACATTTGTCCATTAATTTCACATTTTACCTTATAATTTCACATACTGTGAATTCTTGTTCACAATATGAATAATGCAAGCTTCTATCAGTAGGTGTTATGTCCGTTGAAACTGATCATTGTTTGCTACTCACATAATTGAAATTCTCCATTTTGAATTGTCTTGAACAAGAACTGTCTTGCAGAAGGTAAATTTCCTTTTAGTAGACTTATGTGCCATCACTTCAGATTGAATTACATTTATGATCAAAGCAAATCAAATTCACTGATATTCAGCTATATCTTTAAAGCTAATAGTTCCATATTGATTTGCTATACCACTACATTTGCCCAACTTTTAAACAAATTAATCTTTGAGTGTTATTTTTAGAGTTCAAATCAAGTATTTTCATTTTATATGGTTTCAGAGCTGAATAGCTGTACTGTAGATTCGATTTCTATCCTTCATTGACAAGAAGGGTAGAAGATCATTAGCTGCTCCTCTGTTCAGTTCATAGCTGTAGATAGTTCAACAAATACTTGTAAGTTATTTTGTCCTATATAGTTTTACAGGAAGCATGATGAGTTTTACTCTTCAAAATGTTCACTGAAACATTCAAATTTGCTTATAGCTCAGGTTTAAACTGTGCTTGCTCCATGGACTGGATCCAATCCTAATTAAGTGTGTGTCCTTCCATCAATTTACAGTACACAGTTCAAAATAAATATCCACTCCACAGTTATGTATGACCTCATGTTTTAAAGATTCATTTAATGTTTTTAAATAAAAAAATAAGTTGTTCTATTCTATCGTGTTTTACATTGGAGATGCCTCATGGTAGAGATTAATTCTTGCTTGAAGTGCAGTGAAACTTGCAGTAACATTATTTTGTGAAACTATAATTATTACAATTTTAAACTGAATCATTTAAATTTAGTAATTTTGTACTACTGAGTTCAGCAACATAGCATTATTAATTGAAATTAGGATAATGCTTGCTAATGAAGTATGAAATATCTGTGGGTCAGATTGCAATTAGCAGCTTCACTTTCTGTATTTTGTTCCAAATGTAAGTCAGTTTGCTTGCTGTATTTTACTCTTTTTACATTAATTCTATTTTATCAAAATGCTGTCAATTCTCTAGCTAAGACAAATTAATTCAGAGTTGAAAGTAGTATCAAAATTCAGATTGCAAACTAATGAATTTTCATATATTCATATTGCATATGCCAATCAGAAACAAACCCTATTCTTTTACGTTCTGCATGTTTGTGAAGAGATGTTTTAAACACTGCAGAACAATTTTGAACTTTTGTAACCTGCTTTTCATATTATATATTTGATATTAACTATCACAATTCTGCTTAGGAAATTATATTGTACTTATGCAGGTTAAAAAAAAATATGGCAGAATCAAACAATTGCACACCAAAGCAACTATATCAGTTCTTAATTTATGTTACAGGATTATTTTGTGCAAAATTTCAAGTACTATAAGTAGAATGTGCTTCGGTGCTTTAAAAATGGTGTGTGTGGTACTTTGTGTATTTCAAAGTAGTGGACATCAGCAGAAGAGAATTCCTCTTAGTCAGAGTCACTGAAGAACAGGGATGGTGAATGTGGCTGAGAGGTCACAGGAGGTAAAGCCAGCTCATAGCCCATGGCCCAAATGCAGCTGAGGTGGTCATTGATAAACATGGGAGAAAGTAGGACAAATCCCCAAAACTTCATTCCTCATACCCAGACTTCCACAGCTTAATAGATCACTTTCCTTATACATGTAGTTGAATCAATTTAAATTTTCTAATAGAAATTGTTGGAAAAAAAAA
The DNA here is from genome assembly GCA_013397915.1 of Daphoenositta chrysoptera. Taxonomy (NCBI): domain Eukaryota; kingdom Metazoa; phylum Chordata; class Aves; order Passeriformes; genus Daphoenositta; species Daphoenositta chrysoptera. The sequence continues at coordinate 35,495 of VZRO01004182.1, read as the reverse complement.
AAAGGCAAAACAACAGCACCACATGTTAAAGTAGCCCACACCACACACAAAAGTGTGATTCAGTGAAGTATTTCTGTGGCTGGAGCTGGTAGGATTGCTCTGTTGCTGCTTGGTTTTTTGAATTTTTTTTTGCCACACTTTTCTCAGACTGCTGTATAAGCAAGAATCTTTCTTGTATAAGAAAGAAATAAATTTATTACCAAAGACACTTGAGCTTATGCTTTGTAAAATTTCTCTATTTTAACCGTCTTCTGAATTTATGAGATACCAAATGTGGTTAGGAAAGTAATTTGAAGTAATGCTATAGCCTTAATGCAAAGGAAGTAGTAAAACTTGAAATATCAGAGGCGGTAGATCAGTGTGACATTCTGTAATGAGCTAAAAAGTTATGAAGCATATGTGAATCACTAAAGTTAATTTCTTATTTACATTGAAATATTTGTATTTGGATACTTTAGAGCAGTGATGTAGCTCTAGCTTATGTTGAACAGCTCCTTTTTAGTCCCATCCAGCCCTCTCACAGGTTCTTTTAAGGCATATGCCTTCAAAGATATGTCTACAATGTAAATGGATTACATAGGTAGAAGGTTGCTTAAAAACATGTTAATAACCTGTTTGATTGCTCTAGTAGAATGCTTCTGTCTTCACTATTACGCCAGGAGATTAGTACTGTATATCCTGTCTGGGCAACATGAGGAAAATCTGTAGGCCAGAGTGACGTCCTAAGATATTAAAGAACTGAGGTGTCTTATCAAAAAAGGCAGAGCATTCTTCACATTCTTCAAGGGCAACAAATCCTCATTAGCCCAGTCTGTAACTGATAAAAATCTGAATGTGTTGAACTAATAATTTTTCCAGTACACTTGCTTTCATTTTAGATTTTGTATGTCATAAATTTTACAGTGAGCATGAACAATTAACATAGCAGTCAATCATGGTACTTAGGTTTCAGTAATAGCCAGAATTATAGACATGAACCCGAATTTCTTCAATTTTTATTTGCTGTAAAAAAAAAAAAAAAAAAAAAGCTGGCCTTGTTCAGATTGTATCTGATTCTTGCCTGAAATTAATGAATGTAGGTTTGTTCAGGGTTCTACTCCAGACCTTAAATAAAAATGGAATTAATAAAACAACTGTAGAAGTTGGCATTTGAGACCTAACCTTATTCATCAAGAAGAATTTCATAGAAGTATAAGATAATAATGTGAATACTAAATTTTATATAATTTATTTTTTCTCTATTTTGATAAGGAAAGTGTTTACACAACTAAGCAAAATTCTTATTATTTCTTCAGGGGGAATAGATACATTTTTGTTACTGTTTTTTACAGCAAGAAGGTGAATCTTTCTTTTCTTTGAAATCTCACATATAATGTTTTGTTAGCCAAATAACTCCTCTGTGGCATTTAGTAGCAATGATATTTAGGAAATGCAAACTTTGTTCAAAGATGAGCTTACAGCTAGGACCTACTTCTAATCAGCTGTTGTGCTAATTAGGAGTGCTACCAGAAATTTAGTAGAAAGGAGATTGCATTAATTCCCACCAATTCTTCTGATCATCCTACCTTTTTATTCTCATTTGTGATATCTATAAAAGAAAATACAACGTTATTAATGTTTCTAAAAGTATTTCATATCTAAAGGCAGTAGCTCAATCTGCTTCTATTAATTTTTCTTTAATTTTGTATTTCTCCAATATTTCTGTACACATATTTTGAAATGACAATAATGCACAGAATCGTGATTAGAGAATAGATGTTACATTTTACATTATTATTTAAGAGACAAAGGTAAAATTCTGCCTGACCCCACCCTGCTTCATCTTAGTACCGCTGTCATCTCTAACAGTACTTTAGACTACAGCCATACAAAATATCCTCACAAAATCTCACATGTTGTATAATGATGTGAGACTCACTGATATTTTTAAAAAACCCAGTCTATATTCTCAACAGTTCACAGGCACTGAAGGAGGTTATACAGGCGCCAGATTTTGCTCTGCTATTTAACTCACAGACCTGCCTTTCAGCATGTCTCGATGCTGTTATTTTCCTATGTGCTGTCTGGGGACAGAAATGGCAAAGCATCTGCATAGTTACAGCATTGCCATCCTTTATACAGTGACCTATGATGGGAAAAAACCCCAGTTTTTCCCATTATTTTGGGAATAAGTTTTCGACCTGCACTGATCATATCGATTGGGGGTAAGGAGCAGTGAACTTTAAAATACCCGTGGAGCTTAGGTGAGCTATTGCCTGAGCATGTCTACATGACTGAGATGCCGTCATGCAGAATGCTCTTCAAGTCTTACATTAGGATGATTTTCATAAGAACTTCATAAAATAAAAAGTCTTGTAGTAATGTGTAGATCACAGATAATACCCCTCTAGATGTAGGAGGTTATTGTAGTTTCTTCCATAAAAAAAAACATTTGTTTAATATAAAAAATGATCTGCCCAGTCTTCTAGTACTGGCAGAACCTCTGAGTGGAAACAAAACAAAAAAAAATACTGTAATGAAAGTGGAAAGTGATTTGCATGAAGGAAAGGAATAGGTTTCCATGATGTAGCAGAAGACACTGAGATGTCAGTCCCCTCAGAACTCAGTCCCACTGTTCCATGTCACCACCAAAGATGTTAAACAGTGCTGATGCTGATCCTGACCTGTGAGGAATGTCACTTGTCACTAACCTCCACTTGGACATTGAGTCCAACCTGGAGTGTGAGGATCCAGCCAGTTCCTAATTCACCGGGTGGTGCACCCATCAGATAGCTCCCTGTCTCTCCAGTTCAGAGACAAGGCTGCCCCTGTATCAGATGAAAGTGCATACAGGAAAAATGAAGCCTAGTAAAATGCATTGTGCACAAAGTCATTCTGATGAATTATTCATAGAACTGATGATTCAATTAGGAGAACATTTTTCTTTCTCAGGTGTGAAATTCCATGCAAGTTGAAAGGGAGCCTTAAAAATAGTAATGGGTGCAATTATATTCAGAATATGTCAGATAATCATGTCATTTTTCAATAACAAATTAATTAGATAGTAATATTTTTCATATGCACACTCTAATTGCTTTCCTCTGAGGATCTCAGAATGATACAAAGAGCACCTAATTAGGCCTCTAAACAACCATTTGAGGAAATCATTGGCTTTCTCTACTCACTGTAAACTGAGGTACCAAGTGCTGAAATTATATTTCTGCTAACACACAGAGAGTGAGAGGAAAAATCGAAGTATGGATTTTTTTCTTTATGTTAGAACAGAAGGTATTTTCATTTATAGTGTTTATTTAAAAATAGGAAATCATGAACACTTATGTATTCAGTCCCCATCACACCATAGAAAGCGCACCTCTTCTATTAAAAAAATAAAAAAGACTGTATTGAACCATGTATAAGAAAGATAACTTTTAGGCTTCAAGCAGACATCCTAAGTTGAGCAGCCCTGAAAGAAATAATCACAGACCACAGGTTTATTCTTCGCAGAAGTTCCTAAGTACTTTCTCTCATATATAAAATGTATTCATCTAGTAATTTCTGATGATGATTTTATTATTTGGATACAAACAAATAGCCATTATTTATGTGATCTTTCTTTTTCCTGTTGTCTTGGCGTGTATGCAAATAATGATGACCTCGAAAATACAGATTAGTAATTTTAATATGATAGAAACAAAATCAAAATTCGACAGTATCTTTTACAGAATTGATGATCAAGTACATGATGGTCATATATCCTTTAATCATAAAAAGATATTTTTTATGCTAATTATACAATATATATGGTATTTGCTTAATATTACTAGTATCACCCAAGCTATCAGTTTTCAATTACAATTTCTCAAATATATAATAAATCACCCATTTATACATTAATAAGGTAATCATCCAGTGATACTGAAAACTGAAAGCTGGGTGTACAATCACTGTTTTGCAGGATGACTAATTAAGAGAGCTTATTTCCTAATTAGCAGGGAGATTCTTTTTGGCTAATGTCACTGCCTGACGTACTACTCTAACCTGATTTTTGTTAGTTTTTCACAAGATGAACAGTCCTCAAAGGACTTTTATTCTGCTACTTTAGATTTCTGTTCTGTTATTCTACTTTACCTGAGTTTGACCTCTGGGACTGTTATGGTATATATATCTTAAATATAAGTATTTCTGAAAGAATCCCTGGCTGTACAAAAGTATTCTATTTTTTGCGATAGACCTTTTCTAGTTACTGGAATCTACTGAATGTCTTTATAGGGAGATACCTAGAATAAAAACACACACACAATTCTCAGTTCTTCAATCTCAGTAAATGCAGCCGCATAACAAAGAAAATTTATGAATAGACTTCTTTTAGCAGAACACCTAGACAAGTGCTAAATTTTTAGGTGTGTCATGAATATGAAAAACTGTGTAGGTTCTCCTGCTTGAGAATTCACATTATGTTCAATGCTCTTGTGTTTATTATCTGTATTGTAAGACGTTTATCTTATATGTTTGTTTGGAGAAAATCATAAGTGGTAGGAAAGCTGGGTACTTAAAAGTATCTTCAATGTTTAAGTACAGAAGGTTCTCAAAAAATTAAAGATTATTTACTACTGTCTCCATAATTTTCCCCATCACTTAAAATGGCAATTAAAAATACAAGTAGGAATTAAATTGAAGAAATTCATAAGATCTAGGCAGCCCTAGTGTTTTTCCAGGAAACACCAATTATTAGCATGCTGCACAAACCCAGATGGCTAAGAGTGATGTTTTAAGGATGTTTTATGTTTATGGATAGCAATTTTTTCATCATAGTTGATAATTGGGTATTTATTTTTTTTCATGGAAAATAAATCCTAGTGTGTCTTCAGCTAGTTTTAAGATTTTCAATTAACCACAATTAATTTTCCATTTAGATGTCCAAGAAAACTGAAATAGTCTATAATACTATAAACCCATTCAACAGCTAAATTATGCAGTTTTGTCTCTAGTTAATTTGCTATTTTTATTTCATTGTGTCATTCTTAGGGTGTGGAAATATTTGCATGTTTTTAACTCTAAAACAGCAAAAAAGTATAGCAGAAATCACTGAGAGCACTGAAATATTACAGTCAAGAAGGATTTGGATTTTCAGACTGAATTAATTATATATTTTTGTTAAGTATATTTTAAAAGAAAACTTGACACGTAATAGAATTCGGTGTGGTTGTAAAAGCCACTTTCCTTACCACTCGTCTCTGTGGAATCACTAAGTGGCACACTTTCTGTTTTCTTAAACTTAAGACAAAGGATATGAGCTGGATGAATTCACATGGACCATGACTATGTTGTCTCATCAAAGAAGTCCTCAGGAAAGGACTGATGATTACTTGTTCCAGAGACAAAAGCTGGGAAGATGAAATAAGTAGAACTTAGGCAATAGGTGATGTTACGTATGCTTTATCTGGTTAAAAAAAAATGATATGCAGGTTCTGAAGGAAGTACTTAAAAAAGGAGGTAAGTGGCAAATAGAAAACAGTGATAATGAACCACCTACTGAATGCCATTAAAATCAAACAAAGAACCTGATAAAGGGCACCAAGAATAACAAAAATGTAATTAGTTTAAGCTTTGTTCTCCCACAATTACACTTTCAAGATGAAATGTATTTATGAGGGGGTCAAGCCATTTTGTTTAAATAATGCAGATTTCTGCCACTGAAACTATTTTAAGGGAGGTCAGACTGGACATCTTAAATGTTAACAAAATACACAGTTGCCTGGAAATTAACAAAAAAGGATGAAATTCATAACATAAGTCTTTTTAAAAGGCTTGCAGCAAAAATATGTTCTTTTTACTACAGTGATGAATTTCATTTGCATCCATTGAATTTGCAACAAAGATTGGAAGGAAAAAAATACATGCAAAGGGAAAGATAGATTCAAAATTAAACTCATTCTCAATTCTAATGCTCCCACTGCCATGCTCCATTGAAAACGCTAAAAAGGAGACCCACTGAGCTGTCTTAAGTAGATTTTGCTGAATGAAAGATTGGATTCTGTTAATGAGCAGAAATTACTGAGAGGGCATTTCAGACTTTGTCTGAAGCTGGGGAATGGATGAATTTAAGAAGAGTCAATCTTATCTTTCCTGTACTCTTCAGAATTTTTAACATTAAGTATTTGAAATGAAGACTGGGGGTAAAAAATGCCATAGTATTATAAAAATGATCCCTTAAACTTATAATTTCATGGTTCAATTCTAAATAAATAGCAGAAAAAAACCCTAAAATATATAGCTTGTATTTTATTTATCACATTTTGAAGAGCAGTGTTTTTCTCCACAATTTTATTATTTTGTCAGTACAACAGTAAGATGGCAGCAGAAAGACATTTAAAGTAGAAATTCCTAGAAACAATGTGTTTCCTATAAAATATTAATGGTTTCATAGGCTCAATTGCTTTCCAATGATACAAGTGAAATAACTCTGTGCACCAAAGTGGACCATGCAGGCAGTCAATAAAGGACAGTAATGTCCAACTACCACAGGGAACACATTTCCTACAGAACAACTCTTCCTTCTCTGACTTTTCCACTCCTGATTCCCAAGGGAAAATGTATGAAATACCTCCAAAAAACAAACCTAAGGAATTAAGCTTTATACCTCTCAAAGCTAGAAGTCTTGAATTCCACACAATTAACATCTGTTTTTATATCCCAATACAATTCTCTCTCTCATTCATCTCTGTTATAAAAAATCAGAAACAGTTTTTCTCTCTTTTCCAATGAATCACTTATCTCCTTGATAATGTGCTCCTCTCTTCTAGTGTTGCCCTTCAGTCCTTCTCTCATTATCCAACACAGGTATTATCTAACATTAAGCTGGGAATGGTAGCATCTGATCCTGTGTGCAGTGTGGATTTTTCTCATTTAGTAGAAATAAATGTGATTGTAGGCATTTGTTTCCTTCTACTGTATTTCTAAAATCTACTTTCAGATTAACCAAGTCCATCTAGAAGAAGTCTCAAAGGCATTCATTTTTGGACATGAACAGTGACAGACTTGCTTTTGAGTACTTAGTTTCAGCCCAGATTTTATTTATTTCTTTATTTGTAACACAGCTTGTTAGTCTCACAAAATGTACAGCACAACAGGCAGGAGACTGAGTTGCAATTGAAAAGTGGGAGTAAGAAAATGTAGAATAGGTTTCCTGGTTTCACAGTCAATTTCATATCGTTATATGCTTCTGAGATCCAGTTGTGTCATGAATTTGGAGTTCTTCTGGTGCTTTGTTTGGGGTTTTTTGGGTTTTTTGTTTGTTTTTGGTTTTTTTTTTTTTAAATATATTTCTCTAGATACATGTCTTCCTGGGAGTGGTTATTACTATTCATAGTACATACTACATACATCCATCGTCAACTTCTGCATAGTGTCTGTCTGGAATTCAAAATCAGGTAGCTGCTTCTGAGAGAGCTTTGTTAAATGACTGTGCTATACAACCTTGTCCAGCAGAGACTGACAATCCTTGTTCTTTTTCTAGCTGCCCATACCTAAATTACATTGTGCATTTTTGGGTTTTTTTATGACAACCTGAGTATTCCTTAACATCGTATAAATAGAATTCTCCTGTGATATGTCAGGCTATGTAGAAGCAGAGGGAGAAAGACAGGATATGACTGAAAAAAAATAGAAATAATAAAGTAAAGAAAATGAGAATAGAAGTATAAATAAGGATAATAAAAAGCTGATTAGTCTCTTCTGTCTGGACTGAGAGACCATCATCATGATGCCGTTAATGTTTGCATGAAGCCAGCTACAATTTCCAGACAAATCATTACATCTCTCATAGATTAAAACAATATTTTAGATTGAATTGCTTTCGCTTATTAAAATATCACACAATGTGGAAATACTTAGAGCAGAGAAAACAGACAGATGGCTCAGTAAATTAATCTATAAGCAGCAACAGAGCATAAGGTTAGTTGCTGACATTGACTGAATCTTGTGGAAGGTGGTAGAAAGATGACAGTATTAATTAGTCACAAACATGAAGGTGAAAAAGGTTGTGAAAAGCTTGTGAAAGGGGATGAGATGGGTTAGGAACCTGTCATTTGTGAAATGTGACATTTCACATTTGAGATTTATAGTTGTACTTAAAATTCCCTACAATTTTGTAACATTTTGATTGAAAGCTCCAGTTAAAAACATTATGAAAATAGGAACACATTTCCAGTGTTGTTCTACATTCTTGACTTCAGTTTCAAATGCAGCCTCCATTTGAGACTACTCCGATTTATTTTTCACCAGTTGTAATCATAATGCAGTAATATGCATCATATAGAAAATAGAAAATAGGTCAGATGATACTACAAGGTGCTTTAATTGCTCTGAAACAGGTATTTCCCTGTTCTTCCAAATTACTAGAGGTTTCTTCTTTTGCACTGTTTCCAATTGCAATGTATTTTTGGGTAATATATTAGCATAAATTCAGAATAGAGGATGCTCCGAAAGCTGCACTATTATATTTGTGGTAAACTGCATATTGTGTTCCTAGGTAGACTGCATTCTCAACCTTTTTTTCTCTGAAAGTCAAAATATTCTTAATCTTTAAATTCTGACATCATTACACTATAAAAATGACATTAGATACTTTTCATATATTTTTAACAAGATCATCCAAGTTCACTGACTTTTCTGGAGCTGTATAAATTCATATTACCTGAAGACGAGGCATGGAATGTTTTTAATTTATTTCACTCTCATTTCTTACTGAACCTAATTTTGAATGAATGCTGAGAACTCTGAGGTACACTGAAGTACCAAGTATTGCATGCATTTGAAATACAGCATTTTAAGGTCTTCTGATGAAGGAAGAAGGAACCAGTGTCAAAAAACCCCCACAGCACTGAGCACAAAATATTATTTCAAAGTATGTTTTAAAAAATATTTCAAAATTCTGCCAGTCTTTTATTCTATGACAATCCATAACTAGATATTAGAAACATATGACACCATGGTACATAAATGTCAATTTTATGAGGCAAATATTCCCTCATTTATTTTCTAGTGACATTTGATACAACTTTATCAATAGCCTAGTAGTGACAATTTTGTATTATTTCCATGGAATAGATTTAAAAGCAAAAAGAGACAAGCATCTTACTACATCATAATATATTTGACAGAATTCTTTGACTGATTTCAGAAACAGTTTGATGGGCTGAGTGGGAAAGAGGGTCCCTTGAGTGCTCTTTCCTCATATTACTTTTTATTTCCTCATCATGTTACACCTCACTTTTATCCAGGATGGCTTGTGGGTTGAGTGTATATAATTTCACATTTCTCATTAGCTCATTTCTGCTTCCATACCAAGATTTTCAAGTCAAAAATAGTTTTTCTTGAAAGAACAGAAGCAAAAATGTAATTTCTTCTGAGATTTGTAGAGATCAAGATTGATTATGAGAAAGCAAATGCTTGGATCTTTTTCTCTTAGTAACCTCATATAAATCATCATGTTATAAAAAGGGACAGTAAGGGTATGTTTATGCATTATAATGTTTTTAGTGTAAAAATAATGTTTGAAAAGAAAAAACATTTGACACTTACTCATCAGTGATTTAAAATTTCCAATTTATATATTCATTTTTCTTAGCCTGCACTTGAATTTAATTCTATGCCCTTAAATCCAACTTTAAAGCCTCAGAAAAATTTGGCATGGTCCATGGATCATACAGATGTGAGAGAAATCAATTTGCAGCAGAAGCTAAAGAGTGAATATTTAGGAGATGAGAAGGGATGGAGATGATTGACTGGGATGTGTTCCACCAAAAAATGTTTGATGCTGAAACTCAGGTCCTGAAATGGTGTGTGATAGTAAAGAAAAATCATGTATAAAAGAAGGAACTAGAGACACGGTTTGGACGCTGATAATCATCCTATAGAATGAATAATACGTCACAGCTCTCAAAAAAAAATCTGTTTTCAATGCTAGGATATTTTTCATTAAATACTGATTATTAAAAGTGAATCTAGTTGCAATAAATAAGTATCTGAAAGCTTATGCTTATCTTTACATGTTTCCAGCATTTTTTGGTTAGAAAAAATACTGAATATGGTATTTTACAGTTTACTTCTAACCTAAAAGAGTAATAGATTAAAACATCACCAGAAGAGAGTGTTTGTCTTCTGGAAGGTTTACAAGAGTGAAAATAAAATATGTAGCTTGCTTCTAGCCACATAGGTGTCTTAAGAAATCTGAGCTGTTATGTTGAAACAAAGTCAGACCATTCTGACCTTTTTACAGCTGTTAAATTTCAGGTAGCATAAAGGAGATGAAAGCAAACATCCATAAGTCTCCGAAAGACAGCAGGAAAAGAATAATGGCATGTTCTGGCCTGAGCTGTTGCTGAGTTGTGCAGGGCTACAGGCACAGAAAGCTATGTCTGAATGCCTAAACCAAGAGCTACCTGTAAGTGTTCCTGAAAAGAATTCATGCTGACTTACAGTGCAGGGTGTTTGGAGATGTTCCATAACTATTAATCCTATTAAAACATTACCTCTGGAACCGTGAGAAAGAGTAAGGAATTGCTGTCCAACTCATACTGACCCTCATTACTGTGTGCTTGCATAGCTGCCATCTACCTGAGATACTGATTCATCTCACAGGGGTTGGTGGTGTGCATAATCCATGGCCATGCACAAATTAGAATGAGTGGAATAGTCTTTTAAAATTAATGTTAGTTTGTATTTGGAACTCTGTTTCAAGATTTATGCCGTTATTTCATTAATGTTTTACAAATGTATTATTGAAGTTTTCTTTAACGTGAATCTCATTGGGAACTAAGGCATGGTTTTGTTCTTCTCCCCAGCTCCACTCCCCAAATCACACCCTTGGTTTGGAAGGAATTAGACATTTTTTTACATTCTTACTAAAATCTTTTATAGATTCATTTCTTTAAATGGGTTTAGTTAGCAATGTTTACCTCATAAAACAAATGCTTTGGATCCTCTGAAGACCAATTTACAAAAAAATATACGTGTTCTCCAAGCTTAATGTGCATACAGTTGCAAGGTACTGTGTGGTATAAAAAAAGTACATCTAAATAAGACCAGTGCCTTCTATTTCTAAAAAATCGTTTATAACCTTGAATTTTAAGTCTATATGACTTCACAAACATAATCCCTACAGATAGAAACTATTACCTTTGTTTTTTCTTTTCATCTTGCTTCAAAATACTCTTAAGTTTTAGAAATGCCTCCAGGTTTTTGTACAAGAGGAAGAAGACGTGGCCACACAGATACATACATGCACACGCACACACACACACACATTTTGATTTTTCATGGGCTGTCCTCAAGAATTTGATTTATTGAAGCCCTTAAGGTTTATCTCAAAAGTGCATTGAACACATTCCAAGGTTTAAAAGATCTGGAATCGGAATATTGTTACTCTCCACCTACACTCTTTAAAAAGAAGGAGAATGCATTCTCATGTAGTAAAAACCGTGCCTATTTCAAGGTCACGTGGTCATCTCTAGCCTACCTGGTCTTTGTCAGCAGTTTGTGCTTAAATAGAACAATTAACACACTTTTTTTTTTCTCCTGGAAAATATATTACAATATTTTTTTTCTTCATTTAGCTTGGCATAAGCATGCTTATCAGTTTTAAATAGTTACATATATAAAAGAATGTGAGGAATCTAGTTCATTAGTTAGTGTAACAATCTGTCAGCTTTGAATACTATGTTATTTTAGAACACTATCTGATCTGCTAGCAGACTAGGCATGATTTACACTCTTTGTCAACATTTTGGTTAATTCTTTTACATTTAAATAATTTGGAAATTCACTAGATTCCTCAGAATTATTCCTTCTCCTGTTCTTTTATAAGAGCAAACACATGAACAGTTCTGTACTGTACAGGTTCTCTCTCCATTCATTATATCATCAAAAACTCTTGGCTAATTTAGAAGCTGTTTATACATGTATTCCCAGTTACATTCCATTACCTAAAATGCTCTGATAATAAAATGGCCTTCTCCAAAATTACCAGTGTCACCTTGACTTCCACAGGTGTTGACAGTGATTGTACTTTCCCAGTTTTATTGTAGAACAAATTGCTCGTGATCTCTGATGACATGCAGCTGGTAATGCAGGTGCGTTTGTAACACAGCCTAAGGAAATAGATTGGATATTTGAAGCAATAAATCTCATTTTGATTTCTGCAAGACAGATGTCAACTCTATTTCCTCTCTTTCTTCTTTTCATGTGTCAAATAGAATTTATAATTATTTCAAAGATACTTTAAATAAGAAAATAGAGAAAAGGAAAAGGAAGTGACAGGTGACAATGGCATCAGAATTAAAAAATACATCAAATATACCATTATTGTAACCAACATTGCAAAAGCTGGAGCATTCTAGACTTGTTTTATCTTTTGAGGTTATCCCAGATGAGTCTATTTGACTTCCCAAACTGTGTTTTACCTCAGCTAGCACTGATTGGTTACTAATGTTTGAATAACTGATTTTCCTCTGCACATGTGGTGGTGTTGGTCTGGCCATGCCAGGGGGTACTGCAGGAAGAGCCAATAGCAGACACCAGGGATATGTAGTGAAGGAACAAGTGGCATTGACAAGCAGCTGCAGGAAGGCCCAGCTTCAGTGTTCAAGAGAGCTCTGTGGTCACTGAAACACTTCACTGGCTTTGGCCTTTAGCAGCAGAGCCGGTATCACAGTAAACATCTTCTGAGAGAGAAAATGCTAACTGGCTGCTGGCTTGAATTACCCTCTTGGTTTGCTTCTGTAAAACCCCCCCTGGAGCGTTGCAAATGCCCTTCACTGCAGGCAGTTTGTTGCACAAAGAGAGGCTGACAACACAGTGCAGCTGAGGCTACACGTGGAGCTTGTTATAAATGTCTCTTTCATTCTTAATCCAAGGAAACCAAACAACAGTGAATGGTTTCCTATTTTGTACCAGGCTTTAAGACAAATTTTTGCTAATAATCACTTTTCTAGTCAAAATTACACTGGTTCAGTCCTGAGAACTAGGGATGGGTAGGGGATAGTGCCTCCTCTTTCCTGTTTCCATCACAAAGCATTGTGGAAGGCCTCTCAGCTGATGTCAGGAACACACCCTCCTTTGACACCTTTCAGGAATCAGTTGCTTTGCTGGTTTTAAATTCATTTTAAGAAAAATCTAATGTCATGTACCTTATTAATTTAATATTCAGTAAAGGCTGACTATATTTGTGAAACTTTGAACATTTATCCTTTTTTTTAAAAAAGGGTTTTGTTTGGATTTTTTTTTCAAAGAGGGTATATGAAAATTAAGGTCAAAAACCTCATTGTGATATGCAGATACTCTTTGTCAAAGGACCATATTTTATTTACCTTTACTTTTAAAAAATTTATTATTATTTACATGAGTTTTTAAAGATACTTCGGATTGGGCATTTTACAGGAGAGTCCTTACAATATAAGTGAAAGAACAGATTAAAGGAATTGATTTCTAGAGTGAGACTAATCTCTTATTAACATTAACTTTCCCCAGTTAAGAACTATGAGAAGTCTCTCACTCTCAGTTTTAATTATGTAAGTTCCAAATACATTCAACAGAATTCTAGACAACATAATTGCAATAACTGAGGAAATCACTCTTCTGAACAAACATATGCATATACTTTCTAATTAGATGTATTGCTGATTCTAAGTTAGCTTCTGTAATGGCTAGGTTTTGGCAGTAAAAACCTTTGGAGTACCCAAAAACAAAAAAAAACCAAAAAAAAACAAACAAAAAAAAAAGTGGGAAAGATCACCTTTTAATAGAAAGGTCCTTCTGTTCCAGATATTGCCTTTGTGTATTGTTTGCCTTAGATCTGGGTTTTCTGATAAGAAGGTAACTCATGTCCCTGGAATGAACACTGATGAGGTTAATGGGATTGTCTTGAGTTAAAGATTTGTCTCAGTATGCAATAATCCACTGACAAACATTCATCATTTGGCACAATCAAATACAAGACAGTAAGTCTGATGACTCATACAGTTCAAAAACTCATGTTGAAATATATAAAAGATGATGAATTATCTAGTTGGAGCACTTCAGACTGTAGGGATTTTATTAGGAAGTGCCTTGCCAGTACACTGTCTTTAGGGTAAAGAAGAGAGGTTCCTCAATCTTATATCTTACGTTTATCTCACATCTTATCTTACTATGATTTACAAAAGTTTCATTTAGTCTCTTTATTTTACTGTTAAGTAACTGATAAACAGAGAGGATAAACTGACCTAAAGATTTTAGAATCAGTCTGTGGTAGATTTCAATGGCAATTATTAATCTAAATATCTTTGAGGATCTGGGCATCACCATTTAATCAATTGTAATTCTCTGCTCTAACATTACTTTAATGTTATCTGATTGCTGTTCACTGATGATGCTCCTGAATGTTTGTCCCTTAAATAGTAATAAAGAGGTACCTCATCTTAATCTGTTACTGGATGTACACTGGGGGTTCTTTGCCACTTGGGTAATTGCTGTTGTATTCTGAAGTGTTCCTGTTTGGGTGAGGTACCGATAATTGTCTGCTAAATGGAAACCTCTAAAAGGAGGTAACAAACCTCTCCAAGTCTCAGAGGGCTATGAAGCTGTAAATGGAAGCACTTCTACCGTCAGTTACAGTATTGGAGTTAAAACAAGAGTGAAAAATATGGTGCCATCCTAAGATAATACAATACATTTCAGATATGGCACAGAATGAAATGAAATGAGGAGCAGAGCAGTGTGAGACTTGCTGAAAAAGCTGCTAAGAGAAAATCATGCAATGGCAAGTGGGAAAAGCACTATCAAGCCAAGTAAGAAAAGCACTGCAATGCATTATAGTACAAAGCGGTTGCTTCCTCTGTACGTGTTGGGCTATGTTGTTGCACCATTGCCATCAGTAGAGAAGAAAAAAGATTCATGGTCTTAGTTTTCATATCTTTGTGTAACTGGTAAAAGAGAGAATGTGTGTACTTGGTAAAAGAGTTCAAACTACAGACAGCAGAGTTTCAGAAGAATTTAAAGCTGGAATCATGACAGCTGAAGTGCTAAAAAAGTGTGGGATCATAATAATTATTTTGTCTTCTTTCTTGTCAACGTTATTAATTATCAGACTTTTTTTAAATATTTCATTTATTTAAAACCGAGAATATATTTCTAGCTGACAGATTTTAATATATGCAGAAAATTAGATTATTAAGTACTAGCTTTTCAATGTAAGTTCTGGAATGACCAGAAATTTGGGCTTAGCAAAGAATGTTCTGCCAAATGGCAAGTACTTCAAAATATCTATTGAATCTTTTCTTCTTTCTTTCCAACATTTGCAGTAATTGTGTCTCCAATACACAATCACTTTATCGGTTTACACTGATTTCTGAGGTCTGATTATCTCACCAAACAAATCCACAAAAATAAACATTAGAAATATATTTGATAAAGTTTTCCTAGAAACAATTTCAGTCATGGAAAATGAAAAAACCTGCCATGTATGGCAAGGTTTTAATTTTCTTCTTTAAGAATGTTCAGTATCTGGAGCCTGAAGGAAGAAGGCTGTATTCATATGACCAACTATAGCTTTTTACATAGATTCAATAAAAGCATATGTATATTCATAAGGAAAAACAGTCATTTAATTCATCGGGAGGAGGGTAATTACCTCAGTATGCAGTTTTTTGCAAAATCTTGTTCGGTCACAAACTACGTTAATCTATATTTAGCTCAGATATGATAAGACCACTGAGCTTACACATGCCCATTTGTATATCATTTGGAAAAAAACCCACCTTGAAATAGGCAGTTAAACAAAAGGACTACAATTATCACCATGTATGTGACCAAGGCAGATGTCAAGTTACTAAGAATAATTCTGGTGAGATATATAACCCTTCAGTATAATTTCTGATTGCTATAGTAATTGGTTTAACAAATCTGTATACTTCCAATGTAGTTTTCTATGAAAATCTCTAAACTAGGTAGGTCTTTCCTTTTCTTATTATTTTTAAAATTTTAATGACACTGTACCTCAGATTTGAGGAACTTCAATTCTGTGAATATGTAGGAAGATTAAAATCTGAATCCAGTTTTGAAAAAGGATCTTTCATTATGTAAGGAAACATTTTCTTGTGACTCAGCACAGTCTCAGTTAATCTCGTTGGTACTAAAAGTAGTTCAGCTGTGCTAAAAAAACCGTAAGAACCAGTGACCACTCAAATATTGTCCCACTGTCTTGTGTGCATTTTGTAGTAGTGACTGTTGTGAAGACACAACCTGCAAGCACATTTTAAAACCTGTTTAGCTTTCCCAGATGTCTTTGAAAAATTGGTGCTGAACTGTGTTTTATATTGACTTATTTTGTTCAGAATTCCAGATACAAAGTGCACGCTTGTACATTTCACATTTTCTGTGTTTTAATTACAAGATTTTCATGATAGCACGGGTGTTTTAATACAATTATTCTTGGAAAGAAATAATATCCGTAACTTAGAAGAACAGTAGACTTAATTAACACAGGTATTCCAGTACCATTCATTTCACCAATCATTTTAAAAAATTCAGGTCCAAACGATCAAATGGTAAAACTATCTCTACTAATTGGTGCCCTGAGCCAGGATGTGTTAGAGGTTGCTCAAAATGACCCAAAGGCATGGCACTTACAACGTGTAAAGGCATCAAGATGGTTTTTTTTTTCCTCTTCTTTGTTTCTATGCAAAACTTTCATAAGATTATGAGATTTATGTTAATATTAAAAAAAAAAAAATCTTGTTTAGTCTACAGTGTTTGCAATCCCAGTCATGACTTTCTCGCAGTTTATTGGCTACTGCACAATACTATGATAAAAGTAATAGATGTTACAGAGCAGAAAGGTGACACAGATGTAAGCTTTAGTCATACTAGCAAGAATTTTAAGAAAACTACTGGTTTCATGCTTAGAATCAAGATGTGCTTCTGCACCTGCAATTGTGGACAACAGTGATGATAACATGGTAACTCTGAAGGTACTCAACCCTTTCCAGGGTTTTAAATTTTATTCTGTGAATTATATTCATTACTTACTCACATAAATAAGGGGATTTTTTTTTTTTAAACAGTAAGAAAAAAGGCACAAAAGCTCTTAGAACTATTTCAGTGTCTTGGAACATTAATTCTAAAAGGTGTACAAATTTTTCATGATGACAAATATTTTTGGGGACCACCTAGATAAGAATGTATAATTCAATAAAATAACTGTGAATGCTGAAAAGGAGTGCATATAAAGCAAGAAAAAGCATATTTAATCTAAATTGCTCGTAGGGCTTTTTACTCTGTCAAATATGACTCATATCATTTGACTGATATAAATTATTATTGATTTCCAGGCTCTGAGAAACCTTTTAAGCCCTGAACAAAGATGTTAATGCTTTCTGGTTTTCAAATAATATTTTTTATTATCCTTTACAAAAGGTTTTATGAAGTTATTCATTTGATTATCACATAATAATGACTGTAGGTAAGTAGTACATTCACAGAAGATACGGAACTGCCTCATCAGAAAGAATTTTATGTCCAGAAATAAGGCCCAAATCCACACAACTACTATATATATATGTTGATGTAAGTAGAAGATCAATTTGTTACAGACTAAATGAAAGTATTTGATAGAATTTGTGCCGGGAAAATCTAAATAAGCTAAAAGAATTAGGTTCACAGATCTACTAATGGCTTATAAAAAGGTGTCATGAAAAGGATCTCCAAAGATCACCTTCTCCAAAGCCTTTTGCATAAGCAGCTCCTATATTCAGGACTGTAAAGATACCTTGAAGGGATGCTCACAACACAGTGCAACACTTTAATTTAATCCAGAATGGGTCACAGTTTTCCTGCTCTAGTAGTTAATATACAGGAGACCAGCAGCCATGTAGGCACCAAGCTCTGGATGACCAGCACGTGTGGACTGGGTTCTGTGAGACAATTTGAGTATTGCTTCTTCCTCTCTGAAGCCATGTGGGAGGAAAAGCAGGCTGAAGCATTGGTGCAAGAATTCCTTCACAGGGAAAGTCACTGACACATCTGGTCTGTTACCTACAGAACCTGGGACTTAACAAATACAGAGATGTGATGTCCTTGAAGAGATAGGACCTTTAATCTATAAAACTGGCTACATTTAGCTTTATTCCTGCTACGAGACAACAGAAGCTTGAAGGTCACATCACTCTCATGGCCTATCAAAATCCATAGGAACTTTTCCATTGACTTCATTGTATTTTGGATGGGTCCCCAGTTCAACAGTAACTTCTTATTCTGACTATTTTGCTGACATGCACTAACTTTTAAACATTGCTGTGAAGCAGCGCCTTCTGTACATAAATTCCATAATGGCAAAGCCAACGTTTATAGTAGATATTAGAGGCAATGACTGACAATGCTTAAGGCGCATAAGACAAAAAAGCCCTGCAGATCAAAATGAGAATTTCAGAAGGAAATCAGTGCTCCAGAAGGAAATTTGGCCGTTGCACTGGAAATCAGCAGGGATGGGGTTAAACACAATTGATGTTACTCTGTGAAACATCAATGCATGACATTTCACAGCAGTCAGTATGCCCAGATGCCCCCAGAGCTCAGCTCGTTCCTCCTCCATTCTCCACTGCGCTTTGAACAGTAAGACACCGCTAACAGGCAGCTAGCCCATGTGCTTTTGAGCCACTTTGCAGCAAAAAAGAGCAACACATGAGCTGGACTTTTGTCAAATCCTTTCTGGAAATTTGAACATGTGATGTCCATTGAATTCCATTTTTTGTCTCCTATGGTAGTCTTGTCTTCAAAGAAACCTAACCAGATGGTGAAGCTTGCCTTTCCTTTCTTAGAGGCCATCAGTCTTTGCTCACACTGTGTATTTCTAAGTGTTTTTCCTGTTTTGATCTCTGAGAAAGACTTTATAAGACACTTCCTGCAACTGAAGTTTAACGACATTCTCAGATATGTTCCAACTCTTTTGTTAATCTACGGCTCCGTGACAAGTACCTGAACCTACTGAACTTCAACTAAGATGTCTTGAAAAAGTAAAACATACAGAAGCTTCCCTGCAACGCTGGTCATAAACCTCAGCTCACTATGGGTAAATAATAATGACTTCAATTTATGACAGCACCTTTTAACCCCTGAGATCCCAAAGGTATTGCAAACTATTGTCCTGATTCTGCAGCCATCTATTTCAACAAAGGTCTGCTGTCACAGATGGGTAACTTTTTGCACCATAGAAATCATAAGTGGGATAAAATTTTTCTGCTATGAAATAGAGTACAATACCTCTTTAGGAAGAAATCTATGTTTCCATCATTTTAGAAAATTCTGGTGCAATTTGTTCAGCAATTTAAACATCATCATTCAGACTACATTTTACCTGAAATGTAGAAGTCAAGACTCCAAGAATATTTAAACATAACCCCAGTAGATTTTGAATGAGCATGTGTTTTAAATTTAGTCTCTGAACTTGTTTTTCCTGTATATTTCCTATGTTTCACAAATGCATGATCAATATAGACCCTTTTCTATACTACTGGATTACTGTTACTGCCTCAAAGAGCAATTACGTATTCTTGTGACCTTTTTATTCAGATACCACCCAGGCCAAACACTTTTTAGCCTTTATGAGTGCAAAACAATGCTGAAAGTTATGCTTGATCATTCTACATTTATTCATGACAGCACAAGAACAATAATAGTGATGAAATCTTCTAACTGTTGCCTCCATATTTCTTTTGGAAGTAATAGTCCTTCGGAGGATCATTTGTATTAATGTCTTTGCTTCTTGTCGTTCAAAAACCAGCCATTGTCCACGTTCACTTAAGGTGAAATCAGAGTTTATAGAGGAATATGAATCCATATCCTTTAGGTGCTATAAACAAGTGCATATTCTTTGTCTATGTTTTATATCACGGCGTAACAATGTTATCTCTTACAGATATGCCTGAGAAAATCCTGAAGTAAAGCTGTGTTATTTGTTGCTGACGTATTGGAACTGAAACAGCATTCTGCTGTGAGGTAGGAATTACTCAACAGACATCAATTATTCATATAACAAGTTGATCTATTTTCAATGAATAATTTTGAAGTTTTAGCCCTCTATCCTCTTTGGAACCTAACAATAAATAGAACTTACTACTGCTATTTTTATTTGCTCTAGTTAGTATTTATAAACAAATAAATAAATACGAGTTTGTATATTAGTCATGCCATGAACAATGTTACTTCTGTTATTTAATAGGTCACTAATGCTACATGATATTGCTTCTGCTCTCGACATGAACTAATGGAATTATTTGATAAAAATATAGCCAATGATAATAGAGAATTAAAGCTGTTTATTCATGCACAAATGCCCTTGATGGTAGACAAATAAAGGTGATCAGAATAATAGTACTGAGAAAAATTTGCACTCCTTCCCATAATGACATTTTGCACAGTACAGCTGCAACAGGTGGGTAGCAGCTTTGGCGACTGAGGAGAAAGCTGTAAAAAGATTAACCAAATGACATGTTAAATTTCAGTTTCTACAATATGGGGCTGATAGGGTTTATGTTTAATTAGCTGTTCTAAATTAGGAACTCTACCTTCAGTTCATGTGTCAGCTATAAAAGTTCTGTACATCTTGAAATTCCATTTATTGAACAATCTTTTTATCTTACCACAATCAATAATGTATATTTTCTTCTAAACTTTGCCTTTCTAGTCTAAATTCTCTGAGACAAAGGCATTGTGGTAAGTGAAGCATATCTAGTTCAATACAGTGTTTGTCTTGGTGAAAGAACTTGTAGGCAGTAATAAAACTAATGCTTGTTATAAAATATAGAAGAGAAATTGTACACATTTTACTCTATTAGTGTGAATTTTCAGATTTTCACTGGGTTTATTTCCACAGATTTTCTTGAATTTTTATTAGCTGAAAGCTGCTCAGTTTCAGGTAATTTCAGTTCCAATATTATAAACTGATAATTAAGAATGTGCAAAATATACTGCAGCAATTAAAAAAAACCCAAAAATAATCCATGTTTTTTCCAGCAATTCTTTTGTCCCTATGGTTATAGATTGGGACAAAAAGAGAGGAAGGAGATGAGAATTAAAACACAAAGAACCATGCAATATGTATAACTGCTTTTGAGTTTTCACTCAGCAAAAATTTGTGATTTATAATTTCTTTGGAATCCAGACCTGGGAAGATACATGGACAACCTATGTAAAAAAGTCTAATTTAGATATGTTCTTGAGGGATGAATAAGTGCTATTTTCTTGAGGGATTGTTTAGGTAGAGTTATGTGTAAGGATGTGAGGTTATTGCCAGTTATTTCCATTATTGACCAACTCTTAGTTCTTCAAAAGAGAGTAACAATTTTTTACTGCTTACTTAGCCAGTTTTACTTGCCACATACTGACAAAAGCATTCCTTGTTGTCTCTTATTGATCAATTTATTCCTTGAATTTATGTACCTTTATGTCCTATATTTTTTTTTTGCATAGCATTGACAACAGCAAATATTTGATGGAAAATCATAAATATGTATCCTTCCAAAAATGAAAGGTTTAGACATAGGAAATAAAAAATTAAAATTATACCCTGCTTTTCAACATGCATTTTGAAACAGCCATTCTAATAGTTAGGTAGAAGTTTCACCTTTAGTACATCTTCCCTAATTGCATTTCTTTGGAAGTCTGATAAGGCTGTTACTCATAAAAGATGCTTCTTATGGATTATTTCCATTTATATATGATAGCAGATATTAACAGACAAATGGATTACACTTCCAGCTGCTCATCAAGTAAATTAGTACTAGCCATAAGCAGAGTTATCTAAAAGTCTGGTTGCCTTGCTTTTTGGGTTCTTCATCATCTGTCATCAATTTGTTATATGACAGATGCATCATATAAATAAATTCTTGCCCAAATCTGGTTCATTATAAGAAAAATTATGGGTAGTAGGCATCTCCGATCTTTTCTGTCATGATTCAGATAAGAATGTAATAATGGCTGTAGTGGTTGTCAGTCTGCTCCAATAATGTCATACATAGCCTTAAGCAGATACTCAATAGTGTTAACAAAAAAAAGGAAAACATATATTAATAATACCTTCTAATAATACTCTTCTGACTTGTCTCCAAGTATTTTTACCTCAAGAAATACTTGAGGAGATTTTCAAGTATTTAGTAGCCCTCAGTTCAGTTTTGTTCAGTGTCCCTTGTGTCCATCAAAACTTTCTGCAGCTACACCATCTTTTAAATACAAGTAAACCAAGACAAAATACTCAAATTTATTAACTTGTGCATAAAAAAAAGTTCTTCTTAACAAAAGTATGGTTTTTTACATGCCTAGTCAAACAGGCAGTTTCTGTAATTGTGACCCAAACCATAGCACATGACTTAGTAATATTAATTTTTCAATACCTCTGAATTGAACAATCTGTTATCAGTCAGCAGTCCCAGGATTAAAATCAGTAAATCTGGAAAATTATCTACAGGGAAATAGAAACTCTTAGCTTATGAAGAGAGAAAGGTTTTTTTCTTTGAGAGAAATAACAGGGCTATTGGACACAAATGATTGATTTTGGCAAGGTCTGTCCTTGTGGAGAACTAAGCAGTCAGCTTGTTTTTATTTTGCGTCTATACCAACGTAATTGTATTGCTGTGGCTCTTGCCTATTTTCAGTCTCATTGAAGTACTTGAAGTACTTTCTTAGAAGATGAGTTTGCCATGAAACAGAGTTCCTGTACCAAGGTCTCTCCTGATGCTGATGTGAAATTCAGAAATACACTGCGGAAGTGTCATGTCCTCTTTCTCCATACTCCTTTAAACTAGTGCCTGAAGGATGTTGATATTACCTGATCTCTGTCATCACAGAACAGTCGTTTGCTCTAAGTTACCATTCAGTCCATATAGAGCTGCGTTTTGAAAGCTTGCAGGTACATCCTCTGAATTCACACGTTCCTGACTATTCAAAGTACTGTAACGCATCGGGAACGTGACTCTCACTTATTCCTTCATTGTTCCACCGTAAGCATATGCATATTTCACATTTGCGTTAGCACATTGCTTCATGTTTTGCCATGCTTTGATTGACATTCAGCATACTAAATTACCTCAGTTTTTGAATGTATTTAACTGATTATAGCCTTGAGACACCCTCTGATAAATGGCTGTGCTCTAATTTTCAGAAGCAAACACTCTGATAATCAAAGGAACCTTCTGTTTGTGCACTTCTCATCTGGCAGTATCACCAAAATGCTTTTAAATTAGTCTGTGAGCTTTAAAATTTATAGGTTTATAAATACTATTATCTAGTTTCATGTTTGAAGTTATAAATCCTTTTTATTCCATGTCACTTATTTTAAGTTTATTCAGATTTCTATATCATCTGAATGGCTTCTATTTCAAGACAACTCATGGCCTGGAGAAAACATTTTTTTGCTATAATTTAGGGAAAGATGCAATTATGACAGTTAGATCCAGCTAGTAACCAGTTATAAGAGCCATAAATCACATTTCTGAGGATGATAAGGAGGCTACAAAATATTATATAGAGTGGTGCATTCTGTAATATCTATATCAACACCTATTTCAAAGATTCAGAGAGACCCAAACCTATTTGGTTTTGGAGACCCAAAATTATTTTTGAGATAGTGTTGGCAGAGAAGTTCTAAGAAACTACTACCACCTCAGGAAGAAAGATGTTGGTTTGTGTTTTTGTGTTAGGGCACAAATTTTGCCAGGGATTTCTGATCAGAGTTTGGAAGATCCCTGAATTCAATTGAACAAACTGCCCATTCTAATTCTAATTCACGATCATATTACAAATAAGGAGTTTTTTCTGCTCTGGGCATAGCCTCTAGAGGCCCAGAAATTACATCATAATTAAATGAATCATAGCTAAAACTTACATGAAACATGAAAAGTCCTAGATGTGGTGAATTCCCTTTTTCTCATATACAAACATTCTATTGGAAAGAAACTCCTATCGGACCCAAAACAGTATGAAGCCAGATGAATGTAAGATTGAATTTTTCCCCTTTCTTTTAAAAACATTGATAAAGCTGATAAGAAATTGACATCTTCAGCCTCACAAATAAAAAGAGAGCTGCAAAGAGAAAACTGATTCTCTGTAGTCTTATATTTTAAGCATTGATATGTTAATTAAAAAATGGCTGACAGAGAGAAAGAAAACATAATTTGTGAGTCTAGTAGCACCTAAATTTGACCTGTTAATTTCATTTGTTTATTGTAATCTTGCACTCCAAATTAACAGTACAGTGTGGTCAAGAGACAATGAGGCTGCAAGTGCCTTACTTTCAAAGTATATCTGGTGTGATCACATTAACATATTTACCTTTGCCATATAGATTCAAAGAGTTTGTGACCTTGCTAGTCAGTCATGGGATAAGAATAGGAGCCGAGACCACTGGCAGCCAGGAATGGCCACTAGGCTGCACCTTGCAGCAAGGATGCAGCAGAAAAAGCCATTCTTCATATGCCTTTAAAGCATGTATTTCAAAGCCAATGATAGTATGGAGTCATTGAACACAGACCAATACATAAAGCAAAACATTAGGTTGTGTAGTCTGTCCTCCTACCACCATGGCATTTTAAAATTTTTCAGCATTTCATCAAGTATGACATTATTCATTGCTGTCAAATTATAGCAAACATATAAAATAATCAGGGCTAAGATACCATGTTTGTGCTCCATACATGTCACAAATACAGTCCTTTTTTGACCCTACCATTTGGAAAGAAGTGAGATTAGTTTAGTGACCTCTGTTATCAGTCACAAAATACTATTCTCTCTGGCTGTAGTTGGCAGATGGACTGGAATCTGGAATCTAGATAGTGGAAGTTGCTATTAGTTTTGCTGAATTCTATCTTGCTTTTATTGTTCTTACTCTTCACAAATGATACTTTCTGCTAGGTCCTCAGTGCCTGGCTTTTATCCGCTGCTATTAAAACAACAAACAAACAAATAATCATGTTCTGTGGATTGATAAATAATTACTTGGTCCTTCCGAACACCTTTAAATGAACTTATATCTTCGGTGATGTTCGAGGTCAGTTTTTATGTCCCTTGCACTCCCCACCACCCCATAAGCCCCCCCTCAGCAATTCTGACAGCCATGGGAGAGTGAGAGTTCAGATTTCAGCACAGTAATTTGAAGTGTTAATTAGTGATTAAAGAAGTAACCTTGAAATCCCTGTTTCTCCAAAACATTGTGTCAGGATAGTCACAAATTAACCCTGTGGTAGAATAAGAGGTAAGGAAAGACAGGGAGGAAAATCTTCTCCCACTATACTCACCATTAATCAGAAACATGATTGACATTTGCTTGAAGGTGTATATCAGTAATATCATCAGCCTTCAACAGTGAAATCAGATTTCTGTGTGATACTGCAATAGCAAGCATACCTTCCCTGCCTGTTTTTGACAAGGTGATGAAGGGATTCCTTGAGACGGAGATAAGAATGTGGCAACACTTCTTCCTTTCCTTCTTCAGATTTATTTCTGTGACACTGTACTTGGACATTTTATTCTTGAAAGTCCTCATGATTCTGAATCCAAGGGCATTCAAACATGATTCAGAATCAGATAGGGGATTGCAAATGCTGGTCTCCATAGGACCATTAAAGTCATGTGTCTGTCACCTGCTCTTGTTCAACTACCCTTTTGCATTAATTTCTCATAAAGCTTACTAAGCAATGCACAGTTCCATTTGTAAGACATAAATTCACAAAGGAAATATATTTAGAACTAAACTAAAAGTGACACTCAAAACTTAAGCAGGGGACTACTGAAAAGTGGGAATATAGTTAAAGCTGCAGTTGCTCAAATGTCATTAATTAATCTCAGATTAATGAAATAATTAGACCAGAGTCCTCTGGATTATCCATGTGAACTACTCTTGTCTAAATGGCTCATGGAGCAGATCCTGAGCCATTCCAGTCTATACCAGTATATTAAATCAATCCACCACTGTCACCATTTCACTGTGATTCAAAACCTGTGAACGACCAAGCCAGAGGCTCCATCACAGGTCATTCAGATACCTGTCAATATGCACCACAGCCTCCAGGAAAGAAACAAGTGGCTCAAGCCAGGAACTGCTTCTGCTGTTTTACTCCAGTTTAAATGGGTTCTTGTGGAAAAACACTACATACTTTTCAGGTGGTCTCTATACAACTCTCCTTTAGCCCAGCCAAAATACACTTCTTAACAATCATGTTATTTATTCTAGTAATTCAAGTAGATGAATCCCAGTTAGTATGCTGGCTGTCTACAGTTCTTAACTTTTGTATCAGTGAATTATATAGGCAGCATCTTACATATTTATTTCTGGTTGACTATTTTAAATCTCATAAGCACTCTTTGAATACCATTGTTATTCTATGAGGCTGATATATTGCCTAGCTTTATAATGATATCAGAGTTGGTATTGAAATTACACCTGAAGACAAGGAGTTTCCTTGACTTATAGGTTTCAAAGGAAGCTTTAATACCTCACATGAGAGGAATTGGAACAATGGAAAGAGAGTGATGTGTGTTGCAGAATTTCTCAAATCATTGTACCAGATATATGTTGAATTTGTGTCTTAGGGTTTGAAAAACATCCCCAGAGGCATTTTGAGTTTTGATAGTTCTCAGCTGTAGAAATATGTATTTAGGTATTTCTTTCCCTCTTCTGAGCATTTCACAACAGATGCTGTAGATGTATTTTACACATCTTATTTTAAAAAATGCCAGGCTATACCTTATCTAAGGTGGAGATATACAGCCCTGGCTTTAACACAGAGCTCGGGAAAGGACACAGCATGGAAAATACTGGTTATGATTTTACTTCTTTCTGTCTACAAATGTTATTGAGGTCAGTCTGAAATCAGAGTGAAGGCAGTGGTCAACTTAGTTTCTTTGTGGACAAGTTTTGATAAAGGCAATGTTGCCTTTCTTTAAAGTTTGCTGTAGTCTAGCAACATTCAAAATTGTGCATTGCCTTTACATTATATTCTAACTATTTCAACTTCACATGCTTTCAGTGCACAACATTACTAAGTAAGGACTTTGGTTCAGTGGAATTTTAAAGTGTTCTGTATATCTGGCTTTTACCTTGGTTCTGAATTTTTCTGTTGTTTACTGTTTATATATTGTGAGTTTCCTTTGTATTTATTGCTTTAAAAAAAGAAATTAACTGTACATTTAAAGCCACCCATGAAGTAGAAGTAAATGTCTGCTCAACATCTGGAACCAGCTGAGTTGTGCCAATTTTAAAATGAAATTATCTATTAAAAACATGTCTTGAAGAAATAAAACTTCTGTCTTAATAAGCTTTATTTGAAGTTTAAATGTAAGTTACATTGGCAGAGCAGAGGCATAATTCATTCTTTCTTTCAGTATATAAATTAGGGTCTTTAATTCAAAGTGTGGACTCTTGAGAAATATTCAGTTTTGCCACATTAGTGAATAAACGAATGGAACAGAATTAAAATGGTGTTTCAACACTACAGGATGATGCATCACAAAATATGGTTTATTCAATTATCTTGACAACTGAACTACAGTTTTAACTATTTATGATGATGCTTTCATAATATAGTACTAAATGTTTTATAATGTATTTTATGAAAATAACAAAGTCTTATAAATTCTGCACTGCACACAATAAAACACTGGAGCAGGCTGCTATGAAACGTTTACCAAGAAGCCAGGAACATGGAGACACCTCATGTGTAAATCATAAAGCTCACAGGTTATTAGAATGCAGCCATTTCTATGCAATTTTTGATGAAGCAGAGCTGTGAAGCTCAGTAGTAGAACCAGGTCCATTTTTATCCTTTCTAAAAGCAGGATTGTTCAGACAAAGAGTCAGATGCTTCTGGCTGACAGTGATGCACCAGCTCTGTTTCGTATTTTCTGCGTTCAGACTGGAATTGCAACAATTGCTCCTGCACAACTCCAGATGTGTTAATGTTCCCAGTTGCTATCACACATAAGTAACTAGATAAATATAGTTTTCAGGCTTGCCAAAGAGCTGTGAATAAAGGACTTGAGGAAGATATTCACTTGACATACATTCATTTTCAGGTGCATGAGACTTGTGTATATTTTTAAAATAGTCTCACAATAAAGATAAAAACTCTTAGTCTGGATAAATAGTAGTACTCAGTACCTTAATTTTTTGAAATATTACCACTTTTTCTTTCCTCAGACTTGGAATTCATGAACATAAATATCAGGAATATGTTAAAATTATTCTTATGGATTTGTTCATCTCCCTTATTTAAGTGAACCAACAGTTTTTACCAAGCAAAGCAAAAATGAAATAATGAAAATACCTTACTTCTCCTGTCATTGCAATGCAAATTAGAGCAGGTAGATTGTTAAGAGAAAAGAGACCTAGAGGGCTTTAGGAAACAATTTTTATGAAAAAAAATATGTGACTGATTCATCAAAACAAAATAAAATAAATCAAACATTTAGGCATTTTAAATTGCTTGGTATTTTTTTGAGACAGAGAGAAAAAAACTCTCTGCATGAAAATTTGAAATAGCATTTTTTACTAAGTATGCCATTTTAATTATTTTTTATAACAATTGAAAGAGGTGATTAAAATGAATATATAGTGTGACATTTGGACATAGCCTTACACTATCAAGAAGATTTGTCAGAACTCTATAAAGATAGGGAGTATCATCAATATATTTAAAAAATCAACACTAAAGTAATAAAACTGCTGATAGTAATTCTAGAAAATATAAAAATACTGTTGGCATTTTTAAACATTTTTTTAGAAATTCCAGACTGCTTTAAAATATCTTAGTAGTTGAATTTGTTAACAAAGGCCATCAGCATACGTCTTTTTAAATCTCCTGTCATGAGTTTTATCTCCAGTCTCTCAATTAGTTCTTTTGTACAAGGTACTTGTATTTCTAAACCTCTGTTTGGAGTCTGTCTGTATTCCTCAAATCTGCTATGTTTGGGTTGTGTGAGAGAATAGAATTTTACCTCAACAATTTTCAAATACATTTGTTGGTTATAGTGTTTAAATATCACAATAGCTTGTTTGGACATAAACAAAACTGTGACCACAGTCCCTGTTAAAAATAATTCAGTGCTGGAAAACAAGAGGTTAGAACCTTGCAATTGTTTTCTGTATGTGCTTATATTGAATATAACAAAGATTGTAGATGGAACCTTTTCTTCACTGTCATGTAGTTTAGGCAGCTTTTAATAACTGAGTCTTCCAGAACACAAGTACCTAGGCAGCCCTGGTAATTATACCTATATTTAATATTTTTAGGCTATTTCAGGAAGTCATTATCTCAAAGTTTCTGTAGCAGCCAGTTGGGATAACACAGCACAGCTGGTACCTCTCATGGCAAATACTATGGCTCAGGTTAAACACTTCCATTATTATTTTTTTCTTTTTCCATCTTTTTTTCCTCTGTATTGAGTACATCAAAACATGCATTTATAGAACAAATTTAATCAATTTCACACATAGATTTCCAAACAACCTTAACCATTTATTTCTGACTCCATTTAGCAGAAATCAAATTGTGTATATTGCTTTTCTTCATTTTATAAAGCATGCTGGGATACCCCAATCTGGCAGTCTCTGTTAAGGATTCCATCTGGGTTTTTTTTGCCCAGCAAAGCCTTCCTTAATCTAACTGCATTCTATATTGGGAAATTATTTTAGTTTCTATTTTCAGTTCATGCATTGGCTTGGCCTTGTGTCTCATTTGCACAGAACTGTTGCTCTTTCCATTTCTAACATACAGAATGTTTGCCATTAACTGTGGTTTCTTGTGTTTTTCTCATTAATATCAATAATCCTAAATATTATATGAAAATTCTCACTAAAATGTCCTATTTGCCTCAGTGTACATGACTTGGATTAACACCATATTTCTTGCTAGAACTGAGGCACCAGTACATCTACCACATATAAAACCTGTGCATTCAGCCATAGTTGCCTGAACAGGAATTTCTTCTCTTGAAATTTTTGTGTTCTTTAATTTTGAAAATAAATTGGTGAAAACTAGCAGGAAAGACAATACTAGAGAGAAGAAGAATGTCTTATACCAGCTAGTGTCCTTCAGCTACATATTTGTGTTTCAGTCTAATCTTAAGTCACCAAAATAAGAGTGAGTATGATCTATCCTCAGCTGAATTTCCTTACTGAGTCATAGTTAGGGAGGTTAGGGAGAGAAGCTGCACAGAATAAATTTCTCCTGGTCCTCTGGATGAAATCACAGAGATCAAAGACCCCCAACATTTATCTCTGTTATTTTTGCTGACAGCATGGCGACTCACCTGCTATTTTTTTGACCAGTAGAACTATTACTCTCCTCAATGAAACAATTTTAGCCCAATTATTTTCTAAACTTCTGATTTAGACTTATTGTCACTGGTAACTAAAAGCCAAGAAAGTGCTGTGAGTGGATACTGTCAGAGACATTAGTCAATAACAAAGGGCACCATGGAAAAGTTCCAGTTGTATAGTGCAAAGTTATAGCTGTAACTTTTCTGTCTAACTTTTTAACTGTTAAACTATAAGAGGTTATTCATATGTGAAATTTCTACCTTTTTTAAAAATAAAATGTTTTAACTGTAGTGTTATGCTCATACCTTGCCTGCTGAGGCAAGCCAGAGAGAGTGTTATTGTCTGGTACTCTGCTATGTCCATTCATTCTCTTCCATAGCATTCCAAAGTAAGGGCTTAGTTTTTCCTTCTACTAATACTAATGAGACTATTTATTTGATTTCACCAGAGGAAGAACTACACTACTACTGAGGAAATAATTTGGATTATTCCTCTAGTAATCTAGGTATACTTAAGATTTAAAGGAAGTAACCCAGAACATAAAACTTCTTGAGAGTGGATCTTAGCAGTAAATGGCAGAATCAGGGAAAGGTCTGTTCTTTTTGAATCAGAGCAGCAGGCTTTGCAGCAGAAGAAGTGTAAGGGGGAAAGTGTGACAGCAACAATAGATCTGGTCGTGTGTTGAGCAATGCTTTGAACTGTGAACTAAATGTGTTTAAACTTGATTGTCTCATTGCAACTATTCCTTTCATTTTCTACTCGAAAAAGCTCAGACTGTACTGTATGTTTTCATAAACATGTAATTGGCTGTTTGGGGGTTTTTTGGAAGACCTCAAATTAAAGACTTACCAGGTGCTGATTTTTGGATAGCTAAAGGGTCCAGCTGACAGGGGTTTGATGAATACTGTAGGTATCTGGAAAAGTGTTTCCACACTCATGACAACCATTTTCTGTAATAGTGACTGAAGGAAATGTGACAAATAATAGATGCCTAGAGACTGAATACAGCCAAAAAACAAGTAAAAGATATAATCACTGTGTGTCTGACACGTGACAGAGTTAATGAGGAAATAATCTGTAAATATAATCTGTACCAAAAGTGCTCTGTGCAACCTATATCTCTAAGATTTACTACAAACAGGGTCGGGGGCCACTTTCAGGACAGTTCCATTCATGGCTGTCCTACTATGGGTCTTTTATCCTTACCCCTTCTCATTCTGGTTTTCATTTTAAAGTAGACTGGAAGCTTTTAAAGCAATAACTGACTATCGTTGTCTGCATGTATAAGAGACAACAGAATAGCCTGTTGAACTTCTCTGCATCTTTTGGCAACTACTGAGAGATAAAAAACAAATAAGAATCTTTACCCAAAGCAGGTGTATATGTGTAGATGCATGCTTTGCATCTAGGAACTCACAGACCACCTAGGTAGGGATCTTGCACAGAGAAATTTCATAGCCTGGAGGATGGTTTGATCACAACCTCTGTGAGTGGGAGTGTAAAATCCGTGTGCAGATCTGACAGCCACAGCCTTGATATGGTAACAACCTGTTTTTTAAGAGGGTAAACAAGAAAGAAAAAGTCCTGCACATGTTTTAAGTCATGGGGGTTTTGTGTATGTGTGTTTAAAGACACAAAATATGTTTATTTTCTCAATACTTCTCAATATTTGTTTGAGAGCATGAGAAGCAGCATGAGTTGATTTGCCATCCTGCACTTTACAATAGCTACATTCTTCTGCTTCATAAGAATAAATAATGCAATACTGCCAAAAAGGAGCTAGTGCTGAGTATAGTCATTCAAAAAGTCCTTTTGACAAAATGACCCATAAGGTCATCTCAAAGAGAGCACAGTGGAACATGCTCATCTTTAGTGTCCGTTTTCTTGTGTGGCTTTTTAACATTTTTTAAGTGTATAGAGTTAAGATCTTTCCCACTGGGAGCCCAAGTCATTTTCTAAACTCTCCATTGAACATGTAGTTTAAAGAGGCAAAAATGCTGAGTGCTTTTCTGCTGCAATTCGTATCATAAACAATAAAAAAAAGGAAATCTCTGCAGGAAAAATGCTTTCTTTTATTCCTTTCCGCCATGCCTTTTTTCCCAGTAGGACTTGTATTGCTGTGCTTTACTGCCTAATGACACTTCCAGAGAAACCAGGAATTCCAAGCAAAGGAAAGCAAATGTTCAGGAGTCTTTAGATATGATATTCATACCATGTTCTTTCCAAGCAGTCAGGAAAATACAAATCACTATTCAGAAAGTAACTAGGTCTTCTTTTAATGCTAGTTTTGAGGTGGAACTATAGGTTTGTTTAGCTGTACTCACAGTCTAAAGGAAAATTAAGGATAAAGCTTATATTTGGTCTTTGTGATTTTTCCTATCATTATTCATGTGCATTGAACACTGAGTTCACTTTATCTTTTCAAATGCCTCATTATCAGTTGTCTCCACTCACACTCAACATGAAATTGAATGTCCAGAGTAAAAACATTTGTCTTGCTGCCACAATTTACTAGCTGTCACTAAAAGGTTAAAGTTGGGGAGAAATGCTCTCGATGACCACTCCTTTTATACTTCTTTCACTGTTTCCATAACCTTGCTATAAACCATTTGTCAAGAACAGCACTGAAAATGAAATATTCTCTTAAACAAATAAAAGAAAAAGAAGTCTGAATAATGACAACTTGTTCAATATTTGCCAGATATAAGCACAGACTTACAGAAGAAAATGTGATAATGCGAAGAAGAGTAAAAGGAGGGAAAATGTAAGAAGAAATAGAAAAAGATACTGTGAGTTGCAGAAGGAGGTCTTGTAACAGAAGAGCATCTCCTATTTGTGAAAACTTATGGAGAATGAAGTGGTATCTGTAAAAAAGTAATGAAAACTTTAAATATGATACCAAAGAACATAAATAGCCTTTCATAAAGAGCTTTAATGAACTCAGAGAAAGCAATATGGATTTCATGTAATATAAATATATTTCTAAACTTCAAACTTCTTAGAGGGTAGAAATTTATTAAAAACAGAGATTCTACCTCAAATATAATTTTTTGGGGTTTGTTCCTTCCTTATATTGTCAATCAAAATATGAGGAACAAACATTTATGCTTTTTGACATGACATGTGTTTGTTCATACCATTAGACTGGAAGACAACAGGAAGAAAAAAGGAGAGATAGCTTATTGACTTGCTTAAACACTGTAATACTTGAACTTTTGAGAGAAACAAATGGCCATGAAAAGGCTAATTGCATTTAAATGCTTACACCACTTTGGAATCATAGTTATCTAAGAAGTCACTAGGGCTCTTCTGAAAAACTTCAAAACTAATCTTAAAATATCAACAGCTGAAATTTTACATGTATTTGATGAGCTTGAACTGCACTGTTGTAACACAGGTGATTGGGTAGATATTTAGCTCACAATTCTATGTCTAGTTGTAGAAATACGTCTTAAAGATGACTTTTGGATCAGTGAGGTTTTGCCTCTTTTTTTCATGCTTAATCCATTTCTGGAGCAGTAATCCATTTGAAATTGCAAAGCAGCAAAAATTTCTATGCCTTCCTATGCATATCCCCATGCATTCCCTGTCTCCATGATACTCTTTCAAGTCACTGATGATACTCCTGGTTTCCAACTATACAGAAGCCTCATCTAATCAGTAACCAACAGTATATGTTACCTGCAATATCTTTGCATATGCTACATACAGTCTGTAACTACTACAATTAACAGTCTCCAGTTTCCAACAATTATTACTCTTCTTCCCCAAAGCACCCAATATTAACTAGTTTCCTTCTTTTTCCTTGTTCTTTTCACTAAAACTATCTGTAACAACCTTCTTCTCCTCAGTTGCCTTTTTTTTTTCAGATCTTGGTGTACTTCATTGAGCTATCCAACTAGAACATAAGGCACATGGGAAAAAATAAGATTCAGTAGAGATCAAAATGACAAGGTGTAATCAGTGCTACATTTTCCAAATATTGTAAACTTTTAATTTACCTTATTCTAGTTGTACTTAGTTTACACTTCTAAAATTAGAATAAGATAGAAACATTCATTCTTGCCATATTCGTTGCAAGATGTCACACTAATTACAGTGGAAAAAAAGGCACCATATAATTTCAATATATATATGCAAGAGTATCAGATAAAGAAAAGCAGCTATGCGCTCTGAATAGCACCAACTTTGCCACATCTGCAGGCAATAGTGACAGGTGTTACCTTTAGGTTACTTTGTCCTGGAAGTTCAAGACACTCTTTGATTCCTTTGTAGGCAGCAATGCCACTCTACATGACTTTAGTGAACTTAGCTCCCTTGAGAAGTATTCTTGGAAATGAGAACTATTCTCTCTGTGGTTGGCAAAATTTTCAGAAGAGAGTATTATGACTTCTATGGTTGCACTTTGCCCCTAATTTATATTTAGCACCTTTGAGCTTCTTTTAAACATTTCTCTGAATAGGTTTGACCAACATATTTTTGGGATGAAACAGCTATAACAGGAGTATTCTTTCTAAAGTCTAGTTTTTTAAATTTAAAATGTAAAACTTCATTTTGAACACTTTTATGTGTCTAAGTGCATGTCTGTGTATACACAGACACCCTCACATAGATGCACCTGTATGTAAGAACTGTGTTAGAATCACCAGTTAGTTTCGTGCTGTGGAAGCAATGAAACAGCTCCTTCCATTTGAAAGGCTTCTGAGATATTTGGAGATAAGGAAGTAAAATTATTAATACAATTGCACATATCCATGGCTTCAGCAGTTTAGTTTTATTACCATAAAATGATCCTGTTTCAAAAGAGAAAAAGGGAGAGAGTAGGAGGAGAATGCAGTATTGTCAACCTCAGAAAAGCCATTTTGGTTCAACAGTGAGCAATGATTATATATAAAAAACATCATGGAATTTTTTTAATCATCTAAAACTGTGATGTGTAGAGCCAGGGAATGTTGGAGCATTGGAATGGGGATAAGTAAAGTTTTTTATCTTAGACAGAAGAAGTATGCACACTGTAAGAAGGGAAAACAGTGGGCATATAAATTTTGAGATGGAGTTAATGAAAAACACACATTAACTCACATTAACTCACATGGAGTTAATGAAAAAATCTGAGAAAAAAACCAGAAATCAGTATTTCTAACTAGGAATCACATCCATGCAATGAGGCTGA